>WTSP01006297.1:82108-122236 GCA_025331215.1 Actenoides lindsayi | reverse complement strand
CTCTCTTCAGATGTTTTAATCACAGTTCCCCATTGATTTAACCTGCTGTTGGTCACTTCAATAAATGGAGATATTTCCTGTTTCACAGAACTAAAAATTGTGTCCCCAGCTAGCCTGAGCACCAGTTTCTGGGGTCTGATAGCCACCTCTGGCTATCACACTTTCTGGGGTCTGATAGCCACCTCTGGCTATCACACAGGTTCCCGTTTGATAGTAATATACACAGAAAGCCTCTGAGTTTTGTTCTAGTGTGTCACATCTTTTCTAGAGCAGATTGCTTTGTTCCTTTGTTGTTTTGAGGTTCCCTGGGATATTCTATTTCTTTGGTGTTGTAAACTTGCTCTGCTGTTGATGGGCTAGGGCGAATTCCTGTGGTAATAGGTGGAGGTGAGGGTGAAACTGTGAAGCGAAGTGTTATTCTGCATCACACAAATATTTCGCATGATCTATTCCTTTTCCTTTTTATGCTGTGTTTTATATGTTGCAGTGTTGTGGTCTGTGTATTTATAAAGCGTGCCCAGTGTGAAGGAAGGGAACGTGGTGGTGAAGAGCTGACATCTGAGCCTGGCTCTGACCCTCCTAGTGAGCCTGAGCATCTGCAGTTGCTCACCCTCTCACAGAGGGCTTGCTTTTCTGCAGTATATCGGATTGTAATTGATTTATATTTTCATCTAAGAAATGCTTGTGATGCATGAGATATGACTATTTTTAGTAAGATGAGTATAATTTTTCTCCCCATTTTTAGGATGGCTATTTTTCCCACCGGCCGAAAGAGAAAATGCGAACAGACAGCAATAACGAAAACTCAGTCCCCAAGGACTTTGAAAATATTGATAACAGTAACTTTGCTCCCAGGACTCAAAGGCAAACCCACCAGTCTGAGCTGGTGAAAAAAATGCCTAGCAAGCAAAAGGAGCACTTGAGAAAGAAACTGGAAGAGGAGAAGACAAAGGAGAACTTGCTGCTGGGGAAGAACTCCAACGAGGTGGTGCAATTCACTGACGATGCCGCAAAAAACCGCAGCAACATTAACAGCAACAATTTGAAGGAGATTCACGGGTCTCCCAGACAGCATCATTTAAAAAAAAGTTCCAACAGCTCCTCTGAACTGAGATACGAGCAGCCACCAAAGTGTGAGGTAACGGGCAAAGAGGCAATCTCAGCCATGTCCCGGTCGAAGTCTAAGCAGTGTCGGCAGGAGATCGCAGAGGTGTATTGTCAGCACAAGCACGGACAGCTGATGCCGGAGAAGGTGACACGCTTCTGTACGCTGGAGGGTAAGTGGGTAGATGGGGAAGGAGAAATAACACAGTCTCTCTGGGGAAGGATTCTGTATAATTGAAATGGCCTTCTGATGACAAATTGTCTTCATTGCAGGAATGGATAATGTACTTAATCTGTGAGAATGAGGGAGAGTTTGAGGATGTTTAAAACAGGGAGTTACATGGATATCACGAGCCTTGGTAGATTCCTTTCTTTTCCACTTCCACTAGTATTTTTATTACACTACGTGCTTTAGATATTCATCTGCTACTCCTGTCTTTTTGTTCTTAATCTATAGACACAGAGTAGCATAGTGGAAGTCTTGTTCTCTTGAGGAGTTGTGTGCTTTTGGGGGATCAGGGAACAGCCGTGGTGAATTTTGGTGCCTTATGCTAACTGAGAAATGAGTGGCATTGCTGTTATGGCCATGTGGCCATTTTTCAGGCACAGTGGAGTCCTAGTTAATAACCAGGACTGCTAAGCGTTTTGATAACCCAGATAATGATCAAAAGTATAAAAAAATCCAAAAATATGTGGGAAAAAATCCAATTTTGTGGCTCACTTCTAATTTTCATGTTCTTTAGTCAGCAAAAGTAATTTGCAAAATCACTGTTGTAGAGAGTCAGTTACCTCTGCCAGCGTAAGCCAAACTTTGATCCGTTGCTTTTGGTTTCTCCATGCAGGCAGATACATGAGGTATCTCTCAGCTTGCTGTCGGTTTGCATGTGTGAGCTGACCTTTTCCTACTTCCCTGCTTTTCAAGAAGAGCGCTTCATGTGCCACCATTCATTTAGCTGTAAGCTTCTCATACAGTAAAGTGCCTTTTTTTTTTTTTTTCCCTTTTTCCTAATAAAAAGGTATTGATCAATTGGTGAAAGTAAGTATTGATCAAGGCATTATCTGCAGCAGCACTTGTTTATGCAGCAGTCCAAAGTCCCCATTCTCTGACTGGCACTTCAGCCCATGCATGTAAGGAAATGCTGGTGGTTTTGTCCAAGCTGAAAGTGCAGGGGGGCTTTCATAAACAAGAGAATAGCTCTTGCTTTGACCTGGTGAGCCATGGGGATTAGGGGATGTTTAGTTTCTTTCATTAGGAATATTTAGTTACATCCTCTAACCCCCATGGCTTACTTGTTTATTGCACCTTCACAAAGCATTGGTTACTATTGGGTGGTTTCAGTATGGGTGGGAGGAGGATCCTTGTTGCTATTGCCTGAGTTAGGTGGCTAAACTCCCTGTACAGACAGTGGAAAAAACAGTGTGCCCCAGGGGATGTTTCCAAACAAGAGCATCCCTCCGTAATAGGAAGCTTAGGCTTTTAATTTAGGTGATGAATATTACAAGGATGTACGTGTGAGTATCCCATTTCCCACTACAGTGCATCTGTGACTCTGTTGGGGTTTTTTGTTCGTTTACTTTGTTTTTTGCCATGTCTCTTTTGGTGTTTTTTTCTCCCTTTATTTTCATGGTAATACTCAAAATCATTAAACTGGGTGGGTAAATGTTGGAGATAAAGAATTAAATGAGCAGGCAGAAGATGTGGTGTTCAGTGGGAAGCAGGCAGAGACACAGCAAAGGCAGCACAAGTTGAAGGGAAGATAACAGCAGAGAGGTGGGTGAGCATCAGTGAGTATGCCCTGGGATCCCCTGAAGTCCCACTGGGGTGCCACTGATGTAATCTACTATGATAAGCATGTCCTTGGTATCCTTCCCTCCTCTTCTCCAATGACAGGAGAGTCAGCTCTGGTCTATGACAAAGCAGATGGAGGTTAGCACCTTGCAGACACTGGCCTGCATTTTTTTGGGATGAAAGACGTATCTCAGTACTGTCACTGATACCCTGTATAGGGTAAATGTGTCACATGCACAAATAGGTGAGTGTTATCCTGGAGAGAGCTGGAAGATGCAGTCACCAGTGTGGGCACACACTGCAAGCTCTCTGCAGTTTTGCACACACTGATTCCATCCCCTGCCTGGTAATCTGTCTCCCAGGGATGCAAGGTGACTTTCCAGAAGTTTTAAACAACTACCATTCTTAAAAACAGACTTCTAAAGAAATATTTATTGCTTCTTTTTTAAATACTGAATTTATCTCCTGTGCCCTGCAGTCAGGATAATAGCATGGTCTTAGAACCAACACCAGTGTCACCTATTACACTTGAAGCCTTTCAGCATCTATGTGCATTGCACACTGGTATAAGTGCTTCCTTTGGAATGAGACACAGTAAGAGGTCCAGGAAAACTGGGAGCTACATGACTAGAGAAATGGAGAAATTGTCCAAATATGATTTTATTGTAAAATACATGTGAATTTAATAACAACTCATGAGGTATGGATTAGCTACGTGGCCAATTAAAAAATGAATCACAAAAAGACCATGGCTACAATTTTTAGGTTTGCAGTGCTAGAATTTCATTTAGATTTTTATTTTAGGCAGTGATGCTGGTTTAAAAAGTATAATTGAGGGATGTCTTAACTTAGTGCGGTGGATCCTTGCGGAGAATGTTGGCTTTTCTCTGCCTCAAGGTTATTTTCTCCTGCCCATGGTGGCAGATGAAGTTAAGCACTTCAACAGACAGATTTCCTTGGCAGAAAATCTGGACATCCTGTGTTACATACAGGATTGCTCTAGAGCAGATCTGGGAGCTTTGCTGTGGGGAAGTGATAAAGCAGCAGCATATTGAATGGGACATGAGGTGCTTATGCAGGAGGCACCAATGCACAAGCAGATTGGGACATCAGACCTATGGAGGAGATGCAGTCTTCGAAGTCACTTGTCAAATGTCCAAATACAGGTCTATCAAGACAGCCACAGAGGTACCCCAAAACTGAAGGTGCCCAGTGCCTACCAGAAGGCTTTTTATATATATATCTATATCTATGTGTGTAAAAATTTGATAGGTCCCCTTGCATTTTACAGCCCTTTTAAAGTTACGTTGCCAGAGTTTAACTGTGTTGTGGCTTCAAGCCTCTCCAGTCCAGAACGTAAATACTGCTGTTACCCACAGACTGGCTCCATCCTTCATCCAAGGTGTATTCATCAACTCCAGAGGTCCTTTAAAGGAGGCGAACTTGGTTAGGAGACATTTGTGAAGCACTGGCCATCAGTTTGGGGGGATACTCGTAGCATTGCTGGTATGGGGAAGTCTGGGTAGAGGTCTTGATACTTTATGCATCAAAAAAAGCTATATACTGTTCGTCAGCAAAAGTCAGACTTCTGCAGACTGAGCCTGTGTATTCAGCATGTGAAGGCTATTCCATTCATTTTGGTTTGAAAAAAAGGTTTCCTGTCTGCTTTCAGCAGAGCTGTGAAGTATAAATATTTATGCACTGGAGCAGCACATTCATCCATTATCCCAACATAGAGACATGTTCCCAGTGCTGTGGTTTCCACTGAGATGTCATCCAGCATTTAATCCCCACGGATTCTGTCTCAGCTGATCAAAACCACAAAGTTGCTAAGTATAGCTATCAATCATGGACATGACTCCATCCAGATGGATTGTCATAAATGTTAAGTGATACATTCACTTGAGTGGTTATCAATGGGAACAGGATCTTACAAGCTACTTATTTTTTAAGTATTTTATTGTTTCCAAAGGCAACAGGCAAAAGAAGTTGAATGTAACTATCCGCAGTGTATGAAAGAGAGAATTGTTAAAACCAAGAGCATCATGTTTACTACTTGTTTGACATGCAGGCATTATTTCCATGAGAACAAGAGGACATGGGCTGCAGTCTCTCTAAGGATGTTGCAGAGAGACAACATTGCAGAAGCAGCAAAACAGGACACGGCAACTTCACCAGTTACCTGACTTGCAGAACACAAGCTGGTATTTCCCAGCAAGTAGGTCCTGAAAATGGCACAAACACTACGGAACAGGGGATCAGTGTCAAAGACTTTAGGTGCAGCATCACCCTTCACCTCAGAAGGGAATGTTTGGAGTTTGTAGAAGAGTGTTTTGAGAGGAAATGCAGTCAGGGACAGTAAGGGGCAAAAAGTAGGTTCAGCACAAGGTCAGATGAGGCAAGAGCAAATCCAGTCCTGTGCAGGTTGGGGAGAGAGTACAAGGAGACATCCTTTTAGGGAGTTCATTTCTTCTTAGGAGATGTGATACACAGATCAGCAACCTGCGGACAATGTGGCAAATTGTTTTCTTGCTTTGGCCATCTCTAGTCTGGTCCTATATAGGCCATACTAGAGACACTGATTCCCCTGGTGTACCAGACTCAACTCTTGCTCACCAGAGCTGTAGGTGGACCTGGACCAGCTGCTTCCCTTCCTTGTTTATCATCATACATGGCCCTCCTCTTGTGCAGAAGTACTGGGAAGAAGCAGAAATTTCAATGCAAATTCATGACTCTAAAATAAGCTTCACTCTGTACCTCGATAAACTCCTCTTTGACAAAGCACAAGTGAAATGATCTGTGCCACGTTTCCCACAGCAGAATCCCGTATTACTGTGGGCAGGAGCGCAATCTAGAATGGCCACTATGACCCTGACTGCTGAGATTGCTGCCCGTGGCGTTGGGCAGCAATGCAATTGCAATTACAAAATTTCACATTTCAACATGCATATTAATGTTGTGACTTCTACTTGGAGTCTTCTTTCCCCAGTGAAGAAAGCCCAGCTTCTCACCTGCTGGCTGGATTCAGTCCCAAAATTCTCTGCTTTTTCCCCCCTAGATAGATGGCAGTAGTTTGTAGCTCAGAATCCCTTGCCTTGCAAGTTTTCTGGTTAGGCAGCACGGTTCCTCCTTAGTCATTGGCATCAGGTCCATGAGTCATTGCAGGCACAGTGCCAAGTGGTATCTGCATCAGTTCTCCTCTGAACCAGCTTCTCTAGACTGCTATATCCCCAGGGGAGACTCTGGCCTAATCCTTATCATTGATTATCCAGTGGGTTTGTGCTTGACCCAGAGTCTGTGGTCCTACATAGACCAAAAGTATGCAACAGGTTTTTTTGAGGGATGTTTTTTAAGATGTAGTTTTGGCAAAAGAAAAGTCCCTAGGAAAGCAGAGAGTCTCAAGTGAGCCTGATTTATTTCACCTTGGCTCTTCTGTTGTCTTTTCTTAGTTTATAAATCAAACAGGTTTTCTACTACCTTCATCCCCGTGGGGTAAACCCAACTCGTAAATAAAGTAGAAAAATAATCAAGCTACCCTCATTCCACATCAGTCATCAGCACTGAAGGAGTTCTTTGCAGATCAGACAGCTTTATCCCTGGTTGCTTATTGATAACACTGCTCTGGCACATTGAAGCAGGAGTTTTCCATTTCTTACAGGCTGCTGAGAAGAAAATTTTCCATTTCATTTTAGAAAACGCAGCCTTCTTTTGGTTTTCAAACTGAGAGGAACGGGCTTTGGAGCCCTGTTTACTGAATAATACGCACAGGTACTAGCAGTCTGCGTATCTATAATGTTTCTATCTGACTACTTCAGAGTACTCAACAGAAAGAGTTGCTTTGTAGGGAGGGGATAAGCCACTAAGATGTCAAATACTTAAGGGGTGGAGCAGAATAATTCTTCAAGGCGTGGAAATGAGAGCATCCTCTGTATAACGTCATAAGAATGAGAGCTGTAACTTAGCAAATGGAGGGTTTCCTTCTGGGTGTGCATGTGTATGTGCACAGAGACAGAAATGTGTGGCTTTCGTTAGCTTCCACATTTTTGGCAATGCACTTTTATACTATCTGGGTTTGATCTGAAGATTATTGAACCCAAAATTTGTCTTTTGCTCCTGGTTTCAGGATTCCCGGTGACATTGGCTGCTGCTGTTTTTCTGTGCGTTTAATCTGTTAGTGTGACAAAATTACTGTGGCGAGCTATACAGGGTTTAAGGAGCATGTAAGAGCCACTGCACATGCAGCTCAGACAGCATTTTAATTTGCTGCACCACAGAGGAATCCGGTTGCAATAAATTTACTGTGAGTAGACTAATTGCAAAATAACCCTAATTGAGTAGTTATCAGTGAACAACATCCTGTGGAACAAAACTGCTTACAATTAATAGCATTTAAGCCATACACTGGTATTCTGCAGAAGGCTAAGATGTAATTACACCGTGTACAGAGATTGTGTTCTGTTCTGGAAACCATGTTCCCAGCACTTCTTTCATTATAAAGAGCTGCTACAAGATTCAGTACTTGCATTTTAGGTGAAATGAGTTTATGAAGTAAGTGGTGTGACTCTCCTCTCCCTTCCACGTGTAAAGCAGAACCAATTCCAATAAAATCAGTGAAGCTGTGGCACTGTAATGAGAAAAATAAGATCTCGGGAAGAATGTATGTTGCCAGTGATTCCAAGATTTAACTTTAATTATGGCCACATATGCAAGTTTGGATAGTTAAAAGAATATAAGTCATGAAAATACTTCATTGTTCTGGCTGGAGATGCACCCTACCTCATTGTGTGGATGGAGACTAGAGTATATCATTCATGTGATGAAAATGCATGTAAATGCTAGGCCCCAGAGTGCCCTGTCACCTGACTGGATGTGCAGGCAGGTGTCCCAGTGTAGGGCTGCCTGCGTTTCTGGTGGGTGACCAGTGCACTCTGGTCATTTGAAGGGAGTCATGAGGCAGCTTTGATGTAAGAGTTGCAAAAATGCTTCCCCCTGCTCACAGCTGAATTTTTCCCTAGGCAGAGGATCAAATGAATCAGTTATCCTCAGAAAGTGGATCTGGCCAGCAGGTCAGAAACTCGACAAGTTTCTTTGCAGAAGGAAGATCTGTGCACACCTTGTAAGGAGCAAGAATTGCTAGACATGTCCTTGTGGCATCCCAAAACAGGGTGACATTGTTTTGCCACCTCCCTCCATCTGTGGGGATGGCTACAGTGTAGAGGACAGGAGACTGGTGTTTCTCAGGGATGGGTGTGCTTGTGACATTGCAGAGCTGAGGGATTCTTCTCACAAAAATACGGCCGTTACGAGCAGACTGGGGCTGTCAGCACTGTCTTGTGTAGTTTCATCTTTGCTTTTAGGAGAAATTCAGTGAGGGGAAAACTGTTGGGTGTCTGTGCCAATTAATCCTTTCATTTAAATACAGACAATTCTTGTCTTGAGCATCTGCAAGTTTAGAAGTGGGAAAATGAAATCAGACCAATGTTCCTCTGTTTTTCCATGTGATGCTACTGTCTGGTCATGTTTCTCCACATAAGGCCTATCTGGTCACCTGAGGATCTGGTGGCTGCAGAGTTGGTCTCTGACAGGCCAGGGCAGCAGATTTGCAGAAAACAACTTGTCAAAGAGCACCTTAAGGAAATGCCAAGAGCAATGCATGACACAGGGAATGGAGGGCGGAAGGGCTGGAAAATTTATGGTCAGCAGCCCTAGTTCTCATCAAGCCTCTGTTTTGGAAAATGATATCATTATCTGGAGCATTAAAGGGGGAGCATGGGCAAGCGTGGGAGAGGATAATGGCTAAGTATATCCTTACTGCAAACCTCCTGGGAAGAGAGCATGAGGGTAGCAGAAGCTCAGTGAATATTTTGATAAAGATTACTGTGTATGTACAGAGATGAAAGAGAAGTACTTGAGCGATGGCTAATGCTTCCCAGTGATCCTGAAATGTAGGGACAGAGTGTTGAGGGGGAGAGTCAAATACAACTATGGCTAGAGAAAATTATTGGTATGAGCCAAAGGAGAGACCAAGACAAAAAAAAATGAAGAAGAAATAAAAAAAAAAACAACCCAAAAAACACAAGCTCAGAACTAAACCACTCAACCCAACCTCCCTGTGTAGTAGGAAAACTTGAGCCATACTGCTAGTCATGTTTTTCTTCATACAAAATAGGTATTGGACCTTTGGAGTGGACTCATTACAGTGGTATTAGTAGGCAGACCTTTAAGAGGTAGCATGGCATTTTATGCCGTGCTAAGCAAACAGCTGTGCAGTGTAAATGCACAGTAGTACTGAACTGAGCTTGAGTTAAAGTTGCACAAGCATTCTCAATGTTACATTCTCTCCTAATTTGACTTTGCAACCATAACAAAACTGTGTTAGTGTCACTGTTATATGCTAATTGTGAGCAGGCAACGGCAGCATTTGGATTTACTTTTTCGTTTAGGCCTAAAAATGCCATCAAGGACACGTGGAGTTTGCTGGAGCTGACTCACTAGAACTTCAGCTCTACCACTCTAACCCCTGCACTTCGCTAAGTACCATTACTTAGCAAAGTAACACTGTTTTCAGAGGAATCCATGGCTGATGAACTGTTATTTTGAGAAGGGGGAATGTCCTGTCCCAGAAATCCCACACTAGCTGTGACTCAAGGCCGCCACAGTTTGGTCTGAAGTCAGTGGCACCGACTGTATTACTTTTAAAATACTATGTGGGAAAAGTCTTGAAATATATTGTCTTCCTCCTGAGCTGGGGCAAAGAATTTTCTTAGTTTGTGGCTTCTTGAAGCAGATACCTTGACTAAATACAACATCTGCTACAGAATTAGGTATTTAGTTAAAGGGAATGCACCCATTCTCAGGCAGGCTTTTGAAAGGGTACATTTATTTGATGTATTTCGGGATTTGCTGGGCTTTATGAGACCAGTGGCTCTTTTGTAATGGCTTCCCTTGGAAATGAAGAAGAGTTGTTTAAGGGATCTACTCTGAATTAAAATGCCTACAATGTAGGCTTGGAGCCAATCTTACAGGACATTAATGCCATTTGAAGACTCCAAACCATAATTTAGTTGTTCCTGTTACAAATATTTCTTATGCAGAAGGTAGTTTTAAAACATCAGTCTTTTTCTTCTTGGATAATCATGACTTCTATAGAAAGTATGAATGACAAGAATCTGTAGCTGAACAACCTCAGAAAGGATTTTAAAATTGCTCAATGTATGTTTAGTCTTCGAAATAAATGCTTGTCTGTGACAGTTGGAGAGTGTGTTAGAAGTGAATAGCCCTGATTCCCTGCTCACACTATTTTAATATCCAAGATATGTCACTGATTTATCATCTAGTTGTGTTAAAGAAGTTATTCCTGATTGGCACCTTTGTAAGGAAGAACAGAGTATTTCCAACTCCCAGTAGGTACTGCTGTTACCATCAGCCTTAGTTGAATGCACATTAAACTCTGAAGTATTCTATTTACAATTTTGCTGTAAAATAAGATACTGGTTTTAAAGTCCTGGCCCTAGTGAAAGGTCCATGGCAAAATTCACATAATTTTCCTTCTCTAGTTTTCTCATCAGCCTCCAGGGAGGCCAAAGAATTTTTCAATCCTTTCTCCTATAGCTTGCTGAAGCTGAGTCATCACTACCAGCTTCTGTATTTGGTGCTTACCCATCTGTCTTCTTTCAGTGGATGTGACTAAGAATGGTGGGAGATTTAAGCTAAAAAACAGAACTATACTATAGGAAAATGATTATCTATTAACTCAAAGCCTGCAGTTTATTAAAAATAATTCCAAAAGCGATTGTATGTGTTTTCAAATTGTGAAATTTGTAGGATTTGTTCTGCAGGACTGAATCTCTTGTTACCTTTTCAAAAGTATTTCTCCATATTGCTATTCTTGTGGTAAAACACTGTTTTATAGGCAGTGCTGCCTGGAGAGCATTGGCCATACTCCAGTGGCTGTATTCCCCTGCCACACCACCTTCTTTTACACTGCTACAAGTTTTCTGAGTGTTGAAACTGTTGAAGAAAGGACCTTCTGCCTCCTAACAATGTGCTTTGTCTAGACTGAAGAGAGTGGATGCATTTAGGCTGTCAGTGGGTGGTACATGTTAAGCTTGTCGGTAAGCATATAAAGTCTTGGTTCAGACTAGGGTTCAAGTTTCCTCTTCATATACATGCTGATTGTGTTTTGGAAGGACCATGTTCTCCACAGGCAGTGAAATTCAGTGAGAATTTCAACTTCAAACATTTTTAACAGCAGTATGGATATTGCCTTTGAGTTATGCCAGGATTTTAGAGGAAAAAAAAGCCTGTGTCCTCATGAATCAAAAGCTTTTATTTAGTCACTCGTCTCCTTACCTTGCATTATTCCCTGAGAAATCACTGCCATGGCAAATGAAAATTCTTGTAGGAAGACACCCTTCTGACCTCTGTCATGCTGCTGATTTGAGGGCCTGCTTTGTAAGACTGATAACGTATCATATCATATCACATCATCTTTGTGTGCATCAGCTTGAAGAAGTTCATCTGCAGAGCTCATCTCCCATTTTCTTGCTAATTCCCTCAGCTTGCTTTTACTTACTTTAATGAGCAGTTGTCCCTGAGGCATGATAGTCTGCAGTGATTGTAGGTCTTGTGAAGGAATGCCACAAAAAAAAGTGCAAAAGGACTTTTTTTTTTCTACAAATCTTGTTGGAAACCTCACTACTCAACTGAAGTTCAAGGCAGCCCTCCACATGACTATAATATAGTTGCTTGTATCATTGTCTTTTGTTGCAAGGTGATTGCTTCTCTTTTGTGGAGCCTTTCTTGCCCAAACTAACGGTGAAGTTGCTGAAGTCTTGATTCATTTGTATAACTCATTAAAAGTTTTGAGAGAAACACTTCATTGGTGAGAATGCACTTTTGTTTGAGATCAGCTGTAAATCACAGCTTAAGCAGTCTCTCTGCTTACTCACCTGTGGTTTTAATTGGAAATGAAGTTTTCCAGTCAGCCAATGGGTATTACTGCGCAATGGAGTATTTTAAACCATGCTCCTTTTAGACTGAAAGCTTCTGTGTGTTCAGTGTATTACTGTGCTGCATAATATTGTTGAGCTTAACAGAAGCATGACTAAACAGAACTGTACATTTTCATGTTCTCCATCTATTTGTGGGCTGTGATTCATTCTGGGCAATTTCCTGAATAGCAGGGAGGAAAAGGGAATTTGAAAAGAGGAATTTACTGCACTATATGCTTTACCTATTTGTACTTTCTCTTTTGCATGGACATAAGTGTAGGTACTCTGAAAAAAATTCACTGGTATATCTGTAAGTCTCTGAATAGATTTGAAGATCCATCCCAAAGTCATCCTCTCTGTCTCAGAACGAGTCGCATTCCTTGGTTGTGTATTAAGAAGCACTGTAAGGAATGTACTCCTGTACGGAAGGGACAGGAGATCCCAGCCTGGCTCAGTTGCACACTGTGCCAGAGTAAGCGAATGGCTAGTGAGAGGTGTGGCTGAGATCAATTGTCAATAGAGCTACTGAAACTAATTGTGGGCAAGACTTCTACATAACACATTCTGGATTTGCCAAGGCACAGCAGAGGGAGGCTACCTGGAACTGATGGGTTTTTGTAAAGAATTCTACTGTCTTCTACCAGGAGTCAAGCACAACCCCTAGCTTCCAACGAAGTATGAAAAGTAAAATGGGCTAGAAGTTTAACTGATGTATATTGCACTAGCGTTGAAGACTTCACTTAAATGATGTCTTATTTCAGCAGTTTTATTTAGTAACCTTTATCAGTGCACGCTAAAATGTCTCTATGCACTTTCATCTTCCTAATTTTATGATCACAGAGGCAAGACAAGACAATTTTATTCCCACAGGAGCAAGCAAACATCAAGAAAAGAGGTATTCAGGGCTGGGGATTCTTTTCTGTCCAGTCAATGACAGTGTATGGTCCAAAGCAAAGCGCACACACCTAGTATTTTGAGAATAAGAACAGTTTTATGTCGGTTCTGATTCTGCTTCTGAAAATCAGAAGAAATCACATAAAAGCAAATGAGAAAATCACTTCTATCAGGCTCCCAAGAAATACTGTGAGGAGGCTTCAGACATGCCTGACATTCTTTATCTAGTCAGCAAACAGGGAATCTATTAAAAATTATTCACTTCTGGACCACCTTAATGAGAAATGCCATTAGATTCAGTTCCATCATTTATAATGAAAAGGCTGCAGTTAATACACAGATTCTCAAATTTTCTGTTCTATTGTAATTTATGGCCATTTACAGGTATAATTTGCTAAACATGCAGACAGGATCACCTTTGTGTTTTTCTTGACGTTTGCTTTCTGTTGCTGTAGACTGCAAAAACTTAGGAAAGAAATAAGAATGATATTAGAGAGATCAAGTGCAAGCTTGAAATGACTCAGAGTTCTACTGGAATACATCCAAGCAGAAGTCTCATTTAGAATAAGGAAAAAAAAGTAATTATTTTGTTGTCCCTATGATGAAAGAATATTTTTTCAAAGTCTATTTGTTATAGTATCACCTGGGGATGTGATTACTCAGAGAAGTTATTAAAGAGCTCCCAGCTAAAGAATGACAGCAAGAATATGCTGCATTATGCCATATCATAACCCAACCATATAAGCACTAACTAGAAAGTAAGCCCTAGACTACTACTATGGAAACTTGGGTTTCATTCCTTGATGTGTCACATATCACAGGTTTGTTGGGACACCTCAGACAATTCATGCCATGCACAGACCAGGGATAACAGGTACTTAACTCCATTACAAATATATGCAGGGGGAAAACTGTGTGTGGTGGTATTGTTGTTAGTTTGATATTTAAGTGTCTTTTAAATCCTGTTTGTCAAGAGACTTAGAAATAATTTTGTTACAAAATAGTAACTTAATTTTTGAGTCTGCTAAAGGAGTTTTCTGAACAGAAGTATCTTTAAGGAGAAAATAGTAACTTAGTTTCTCTGAAACCATTTCATTTAAGTGCTAAAATCTGTAATTCTGTTCCTGAAAAACTGTTGTTTTCCTGGGGGGATAAGGGCAGCCAAGAGAGCAGTTCAGCTGTAGGTCCAGTCTGACTTGCTGTGCCTTCAACAAATCTATTAACACATCACTGGCAGCAGTTCTCCAGCTTTGCACCAAGGCAATACACAAATGTGAAATCAAAGGAAAAGTTTTCTGTGGTTTTCCCTCCATTTTTAGCTGTTTGGCTCATCAGCTTCGACCTGGTACAGGAACTTGTGTGCAGTGGCTGCTGGTTGGTGGCTACTGCCAGAAATGGCAGTTGTGCAGTGTATCAGTTGATTGCTTCTGCATTAGAGACCCAAAGCATGATAGTAGCTTTCTCTTTTGATCTGGTAGCTATTAGCAAGTCTAATATTTTTCACCAAAACAAATCTGTTCCCTTTGTTTCAGGGTGGCTAGGAGGGGAACTGTGGTTTTAATTATCATATATTTCAAAGACTGCCCAGTGCTGTGTTAGTTTCCACAGTAAATTTCCTAAGGTAAAGTGACAAATTTTTCATTATGAATCAGCTATCCATGAAAGATTGGATTTAGGTCAGAATGTATTACCCTATGGACCCGAAGCCAATATTTAACATAATGTTAGCTATCTTGATACTAGAGAATTTTAATGGCTATGCAATTTTATTCAATGATGAAGTCATTTCAGTTGTGTAGTATATGTCTAGGCAATTTGATGTACAGAGCCTTGAGATGAAAATTGGCTAAACATGGAAAATGGTGATTGATTGGTGAAAGGTTGCAATAATGTCTGCCTTGATATACCTTTTATTGTTAAATTATTTATCTAATGCAATCTCCCACACTTTTAGGAGTCTTTAAGTTGGCATTAAATCGATGTTTAAATCTTCACAGTCAGAAAGGCCTCATAATTCAAACTGATAAATATCTTCTAACATATCAGGAGGAATAATGATCCATCTTAATTCTGAAAGTAGGAAGGATATTATTCTTTCTGTTTGCTATGAATCCCTGTAGAAGGACTGAGCCATAAACCAGAAGAATCAAGATTAGGAGACAGAAAGAAATATTAGAAAGAAAAAGTATAGTAGTAGTTTGTCTGGGGAATTGAGAGTAAATTCTCTTTGCCTTGAAAGATGAGTAGAAATAGTCACCAGGACCGACCAAAATAGGGTGAGTTGACATTCACTTGCTGGCTGTCCTCAGAGGGTACACATGAAGCCTTCCAGAGGTCTGTGGGGTGGCTCTTTCCTGAAGGCAAAGAGAAGGACCACAATTACTCTGTCTGCCAAGGTGTATTGAGCACCTACTCCACATGACTGAGCCTACCTTTGACTGATTTGTGCTCAGGGTGTAGAAGGTATATGGTGGGTCAGTGGAAAAGAAACTTGTGGCCTTCAAAAAGCTGGAAGCAAAATCACAGATGGCATTTGGATTTGTCCCTCAGAGCTAGTGGATAAGAGTGATCCCGTGCAAATGGCCATCAAAACAGCCCACAGACTGTGAAGCCTTGTTTTATTTGTGCTCTGCCCTGCATGTCTTCTTGAATATGTTCTCCTGCCTGGAGTTTGCCTAAATACAGTTTAGTAATTTTGTATTGCATTGTCCAGAAAACAGTATAGATAATAAGAGGTTTTTTCTTCTCTACCAAGTGTTACATGAAAGGGCCTAAATTATTTTCCTAGAAGGCAGATAACAGGATCAGTAGGCACAGCTGAAGCTGCCCTTTTGCTATGTACCAGTTTAAACACTAGAAAGAAATATTAAGCACAGTCAATACGCAAAGAGAATCCTCATTCAGATAGTAACTAAACCCAGTGAAGAGAGAATGGGAAGTGCAAGTTCCTTTCCACCTTAAATACTTGAATTTGTTGAACACTTAATTCTGGAATTTTCTTCAAATAGCAGGAGGCTTTTTATTCTTTGACGTAGAGATGGAAAAAAATATCCTATGGAGAACTAAGATCTCCAAATGGATTTTCATCTTCAAGCATTACACATGTATTTCAACCTGTATCTAAAACTATTCAGCAGCAGTAGAACAAACCTGCCTTAAATAAAGCATCAAAAGTTTCAGAGTTTGTTCAGAATTCAAGCAGGACATAAAAACCTGGCATCATCCCTAAGTAATACAGTTCAAAGCTGATGAAACATTTCATCAACATATTTCATAATTTTCATAAATCCTGAGTAGAAATAATAGTGATTTGACAATATTCTTTTCATTATCTTAGTTGAGTATGGAAAATGGTAATTATTAGCCGGCCTAAATATTGGCGTAGCCTCATTTGGATAAAGCAGTGAACCCAACTGACCCTGCAGCTTTTCTAAAATGCCATCATCTTCCTTTTGAACAGCATTTGCCTGTGCTGAGGCGAAACACAGAAAACCCTGCATTTCTTCAGATTAATTGGATTAAGCTAGACTGGAAATTGTGTAATACTACACAGTAGGCGTTTAGCATCCCTAAAACTTCAAGCTTCAAAGAGCAGTTTCCCCAGCAGTTCAGGCTCCCTACCTGGGCTTGTTTATTGCTTTGAACATGCAGGCACACTTTTATGATTCATAATCATCCATAAAGAAATTCAACTGTTATTTAAAATGCTCTGTTGGGAAGGCTCAGTAGTTATTAATTAATAATGCATCAGTAAAGCAACAAAAAGGCAGGTAGAGATGCAGTTACAGGTATTGGCTGGGTCTCTGCTGCCTTCAAAATTGTCTCATTTCCCCAGGGTTAGCTTGTCAGTGTGAGATGACTCTGGGTTCTCCTCTTCATACTCCAGGCACTTTCTTTAGAAAATACTGACTCATGCATGAAAATGTCCATAATTAAAAGTAAATTGAAATGCATGTTAGCATAGTGGTGTGGGTTAAGAGGCATAAACTGACTCTTAATATATCTTCAGTGCCAGAAACCTGTCAGAGACTTGTGAGAACACAAAACTACTCAATAATATCTTTGAAATGCAGAAAATTTAAGTCCTAAGTGTAAAAAAAAGGGGGAAAAAAATCTGCTTTTATATAACTGCTGTTATATATTGCTAAAGAGAATTGAAGTGTAACTAACTAATAAGGTTTATAGATAACAGTGTTGCCACTTTATTACACTGCTGGTGAGGATCAACATGGTGAAAGTCAGTGCAAACCTGGTGTAAGCAGCGTTAGAGTTAGACCGACTGAACACTGCAGCTTTGGAAGAGAAGGGATGAAATATTTGGAGATTTCCTCTGGGATAATATTTGGAGATTTCCTATACCCACTGCTGGCTCACAGTTGAGCTCTATTTAGCAAGATTTTGTTCGCATTTTATTTTCATGCTGATTACCACACTTGCAATGCGTCCTGTTTTTGTGTGGTAATTGGTAATCTGTAAAACTTACTTGGTGTGCAAGATTTAATATTAGTTCCTGCTGCCATGCTGACAATGAATTAGCTTTTTGGACTCTATCATATGTTCTCAGCAGGCACATATGTAATTAAAATGAGCACACGTCGGGTTTCATATTAACACTGAAATCACCTTTGGCAAAAGATTTCTGTGTTCTTTTGGGGTTGTACACGAGGGCGATTTAATTATAGTGTCAGGTGTAGTTGTTATTTTTAAGTACTTCTTCATTTAACATAATATTAACCCTTTCCATACTAGTTGACTTTTGAATTTGGAGAGTGATTTTGTTCTAATAACAGGGGTGCCAGCAAACAGATGCTATTGCAGAAGTTGTCTTCAACTCTCTGAAAATTGTCCTGTTGAATGGTAAGCATTTGGTGTCCGAAGGCATTGAATTAGTCTACGTAAGTCATTCCGGAAATTACAAGTGTTTTTACATAAAGGAAAAGGTGGGTGTTTTGAAGTAAATGTATGTCAGTGTCTGGATGATGCTCCTAGTCATATGGTTTAGCTTGAGGTAGTCCTGCAAGGGGCAGGGAGTTGAACATGGTGATCTTCCTGGGTCCCTTCCAACTCAAGATATTTTGTGTTTCTATACCATGGAAAAAAATTAACCAAACTTTTTTCTTACTGCAGAAATAAATACTTAAACTGATGAGATATGAAGACAATTCAACTGTGTGTTTTAAAGCAAGGTTACAGTAAAAACAGCTGAGGCATTTGCTAACGAATCACAGCTTTGCCTGAGGAAAAAGGAACTTCCCACTGAAAACTCTTTGAACCATACACAACAGGCTACTGTGGCCCGTATTTTTGATAGTATTAATCAGATCTGCAGTCTTCTAGCACTTCAAGTGAGTGTGGCAGGACCCAGGCACTCAGGTTGGTAGGGAGCAGTTTCTGAGAGGCAGGTGTCACTGGGGCACAAGGCGAAGGATCCTCAAAGGGACTCAGTTTTAGTGGGGGCCAGGTGATGGATTCTGCCCTGTCAGTCTCACAGAAGAAAGGGAGAGAGTGAGAGGTGTGTGTGTGGATAAACAGTTCACCTTCTAGCAATACTGTCTTGGGAACTGATATGAAGACATTTTTCTTCATTGTTTTAATGTCAAAATAAATATATTGAAAAAGAAATTATATTTGAAGGAAATTGCAGCTCAGTTGTATCTGATTTTTTTATCTAGAATGGGGGATTGTTAAGGAAGCACAAAGTTAATCTGCATTTATATATATGTCAAGAATTGTTCAGAGCTGGAACATGAGCAAACTGAGCAGAATTTGTTTCAGACATGCTAATTCTCTTTTGATACTAATTTTACACTGTCAATTTTCCATTGATTTGAGATGGGTGGCTCCTGCTGCATAACAGGAGGGGAACTGAAATGAATTCAGCAAGTGAACTGAAAAGAGTTATGTTGCTACTACTCATTAATTAACTTGCCTTAAAAAGTAATATCTATACTTAGCTACAATTAAAAAATAATCTTTGGGGATTTTTAGCTTTTAAGCTACAAGAAGGGTGAGTTCTTGATAGTCCACAGCAACAAAGAAGTGTTTGCAGCAGCAGCTGCAATAGTAATTGGAGACCTTGCTTTAACTGGAGACCTCAATGATTCCTGATTCTCCAGTGCTGTGATTTTGTACCTTTCTGTACTTGGTGTGCTATCATTAGGATCCTTACAGATCCTACCCTTGCAGATAGTGAAGTGTGTAACTATTTTTACAATAAACTTGCTGGGGCTTTTTCCCTGTCTCTCCTCCCCCTTCCACCTCCTCATCCTCCTCTTCCTGAGGATGCTCAAAGTATTAATTATGAGAAGGGCTGGCTTAACCTACCCTGTGTGCTGATTTAGCTGCTGTCACTCAGGTGTTTGGTGTCTGAGGACTGCGGAGCTCTTGCTCTTCAGATTGGGAGTCTGCAGTTAATGGTAAGCTTTAACCAACTGACAGCCAGGAAGTCTCTCGGTTGTTACTGCTATGCTCTGCCAGTAGTTCTTATTTTCCCCAATCTCTTTTCTAAATAAACATGTCATTTTACAATCTGTGAGATGTTTCTTGTGTTTCACACTTTTTCATCTCCTAGATTAGATTTGCTTAGCAGTTTGGCTGCCAGTTGATGATTTTTATGTCCTATTGTACCATAAAAGCCAAGTTCTGAATGAATTCGTTTAATTTGGGGCTCCATCATTTTTGAGGAGAAGGAACTGAATCTGAATATAAACTTTTTTTTATCTGCTTTTTTTGGTTTGTTTTTTTTTAGGCCTCCTCATGTAATAGGAGTGCTCAAATAGCTTGTATATGAGTGAGCAGGTGGCAAAAAACAATAACAATTACATTGGAAGCCAATGCTACTGAATTACATTTAGAGTGTCAGGGCATTTTTTTTTTAGCACTTGTTTTACCTAATTAAAATGCATAACTACTTGGACACGTGCCCTGTCTCATAGTACACTGCACCGTTATTTCTAGAGGTCTATGCTAATACACGGTGCTTGCTTCTGCCAAACTGGGATTCAGTGGTGTGGGATAAGATGTACACAAGCAGAATCTCCCTGTAGCCAAGGTCCTGCTCAAACCTTGCCATCACAGGGGCAGCAGCACAGGAAGGGCAGGATCAGTCCCAACTGCAGTAAATGACAAGTGCCCAGTACCCAGTTTAGTGCCTCTGCCTGCTAACAGAAGTGGAGAGTTGCAGAATGAGAAGACAGACCCTGAGGAGCAGAGCTAAAATAATTTTAGAAATACCATCCATTATTATTTTTGGCTGTAAAAGGCCAGCATTATTTATATATTTGTTTATTTATAAGCATTGTACAGGTATTAATCATTTGCAGTATAGAGCGGGCTCTTATTCAAGTTACTGTTGAAGCCTCTCTTGACATCCAAGGGCATCACAGCCTTGGTAAAATCAGAGAAATTTATAACTCCGGTTTATAAATTATGGTATTATTGCAAGAGTGTATTTCACATACAAATTCTCCCCCGATGCTTTTAACAGCAGCCAATAACTTACTTAGTCAATAAAATGACATTCTCTGCACATTGGGTTTTTGTACCAACAAAACTGAAATGTCTAGTGAAATACAGAAAAATCACTTTATTTTGCTTTTGTTGAACATTTTCTGTTGCCAGCAATTTGTTCTTTCTTTGTTTTCCTCTAGTGGTATGTTAATAGGATCTTTTTATACTGTGATGGAGTAATAGAGTTAAAGTCCTTTATTATATCAACAAGACTGGGCTGTTTCTTTCTATTCTTTGTCCATACATGTAAGTGTGAAGTACATCCTCATGAAAACTAAATCCAAATAATTTTCCTGAGGCCATTTGGAAAATCAAGCTCAGTTAACAAGTAGTAATTTGTTCCTTGCTTATGAAAACACTGTATTAGGAATTGTTTTCCCTATGGGTTCAAAGGGGTGAATGTTAAAAGGTCCATGCCCACCTGCTAAAGCTATAGCCTAAAGTCTCCTTATTAGTGATGTTTTTAAGTAGCTGATACTCTGGTGTGAAATGGGGAGTTAAAATTCTATCTTCAGCTTCTCATGTGTATTTAATTATGTATGTTTACAAATGAAAGATTTTAATATCTTAAGTGTCTTTCTGTGTGGTGAACTTGCTTTTGAAATTGCTGGGAATTTTCACCCCAGCTGATGTGTTAGGGCACACGCGTTTGCTGCTGGTGCAGCTTCCAGGGCTGCAGCCAGCCTGGCCAAGGGCAGGGAGTGGGTTTAGTTGCAGTGGGGCTTGGAGAGCGGGCTGGAAAGCAGGGAGGGCATTTAGCAGCTGTCTTGTAAATGGATGTTTCACTCACACAGAACCGATTGCAGTGAAGCATGGAATTCAAGATATGATTTTCAAGGCACCCTAATTGGATTAGTGGGATTGTATTAAAGATATGTTGGCTATGAAATGTTTAGAGGATTAATGCCTGATGATTTTTTCTTCTTAAACCATCTTTACTAATCCCTCTTGATCAGAAGCAGCTTCTGGATAGCATTCCAGCCAGGAAGGAGAGCCCAGCCCTACCTTTCCCACCTCCAGGAGGAGAGCAGTAGGTTGTAATACACAGTGCAGAGACCAAAGCTCTCCATTTTAATTAGATCCAGAGTACTTATTGTCACTAGGGCGCTTATTCCCCCCCAGCCCCCCTCCCCCCCCCCAAAACTGTGCATATTTATCTCCTGAATGTTTTCCATGTTAATGAATAATTTTGCAATATAAGGATGGCCTGTGCAATAATTAACATCCATCTCTTTCTCCTGTGTTTTGACCTGTCCATATATGTTAAAATCCAGCTAAGTAGTGTAGTGTTATGTATTATTCAAATGTTATTGTAACTTAGCATACTGTATGAGTAATCTTTTTAAGTCTGCCAAAGGAACCAGTGTTAATTGCTTACAGTAGAATCTATTTGCTATTGGAAATGTCACAGTATAATTGTGTTGCATTCCTCTGTCTGACAAGTAATATACTAAGAGAAGCTTGGTCCTTTTTTCTTCTATTCTGGGCAGAATTATTCACGCTTATACTTTATGTAGTACCCGTGGTAGCAAACTTTCTTGGAGTACAAGAACTGATCAATGATAAAATAATTCATGTGTTACTATTCAGATGAACAAATGAGAAATACTTCCTATAGAGAATGTGAGGTAGACAAGGTAAGGATATGTACTTCTTCAGAAATTTAAATTACACAGAGTTAGCTCATTTAATGCATGTAATACAGAGAAAAGTAAAATGATCATATAGATTAGTGCCAGTAATAAGGGAATGCATGGATCTTTGAAAAGTATTTAGTGTTCTAGTTCCTGTCCAATGGTTCCCACTTCTGTTAATCAGAAGGACTTTGTCACCTGAGGAGTCTTTAAGCAGTGGGTGACAAGCTGGGGAACTTTAAGCAGGGAGCCTGAAAATGTCCTGGTCTGGCTGGAAGTACCAGCTGAGCTGAGCCTTGTGATCTGCAGAGCTGGAGGTGAATCTGCTTACTCTGGAGTGGACGGCCCCGTGTCACGCTGGGTTTGCTGACAAGAAATAAGAAGAAATCCCAGGTGCTGCAGGGGTAAGCCAGCAGAAACAGAATGGCCACTTTTCTGCAGCTCTCTGTCTTGGGAGGAGATTTACTTCGGGTCATTTGGGAAAACCATTGCTTACCAGTACCCTTTGACATAAAGGATATTTGACTGTAGTTATGTGTCAGCACACATGCTGAAAAACATATCATCTGAATGCAGATGCTGCATTTGTTACTGTGGGAAGATAGTTTTTTAGGTGTGGTGTTTAAATATTTTGATTCCAATTATTTCTTAACTAATCTACCAGTGTATACAGTCTGTGTGTACACACACAAGGCATAGCTATATTTATGGTGCATACGCATACATCTCTTTTATTGCCAGTGTGAGATTCTTCAAAGCACTCAGCTGCATCCCAGCCCTGCAGCTTTTGAAATCCGTAAAGCTTAACTCAAAGGGATGCGGAGGAAGCAAAGCCTGACAGCTTTGGAGGGAGTCTGCTCAGACATGTGCTATTTATCTTTTCTCTCTCTTTTGACTCTATTGTGAAATTCCTCCTAATTTCACTTGCAGTGCAACTAGTGTTAGCTAAAATGTAAGGCTAAACTTTTACATTTTACAACACAAAGACACAAGGCGCAGGTATGCAGGTTTATTTTTGCTTTTGCTAGTGTCAATCTTTATTCTCCTTACCTAACTGGACCTTTTTGTACTAGCTATGTAAAATGTCTATGAACGTCTTGACTTTTTTGGTCTGTTTCCAATGTTGTGTTCATAATTAACTTGGGCACAGAATGAAGACAGACTCCGTCCTTCCAATTCTGCATTCAAAAAATAGGAGACAGATGTAATGGGAATCACAAAGGAAGGATTAATTTTGAGTTAGCAGACCAGATCCTCGTATGGTATAAATTAACTTGGTCCTGGCCTTGCACCAACTGATTATAATGATTAACTGTTCATTTCTTAAGAATATCTGGGTAAAAGATACTTTACATAGGACTTGAAAGATGGCAGCACAGTAAAATAGTATGGGAAGACATCGATCAGGCAGGTAACAAACATGCTTTTATCTACCTATTTATTTCTTATTCGGCTCAGCAGTACATAAATATCTCCTGGGAGGCTATGTGAAGTACAGGCTTATTTTAACTATGTAATTGCTTATGTTTTCACTCCTTATTGATTATTAGTGCTGTAAGCATGACAGGAAGAGATGGAGTAAAGGTTATGGAT
The DNA here is from genome assembly GCA_025331215.1 of Actenoides lindsayi. Lineage (NCBI taxonomy): Eukaryota > Metazoa > Chordata > Aves > Coraciiformes > Alcedinidae > Actenoides > Actenoides lindsayi. Next base: position 98,720 of record WTSP01006297.1, on the reverse strand, counting down.
GTGCCAGTCTCCACACACTGGAGAACACAGAAGCCGGCACTGGAGTGAGCCAAGGCTGTTTCAAATGCTAATTTGAGGCATGAGCCTTGATAGAGCTCTATTGCTATTATGCTTGGGATTTGTTATGTTGATATCGTTACATTCTTGTTTAATGCATGCCTTGGTCGCTCTGTAATAACTGCTTGGCTTTCAAGTTTCTATTCCTTGAAGGATTAAACTTTCTGATGATTAGAGGCAAAAGATGAAGTCTGAATTGAAATAAGGACATTTTCTATACTTTCTTCTTAAAGGCTTCTCCAGCATGGAAGGGAACAAAGTGCTGCAGCATAGAGAAGGGCTGGCTCTGAAGCCCATTGTTGGTTTTGGCATGGATGGTGGTGAGTCTATCATTGGTGTCCAGGGAGCAATGTAGCCCATCTGCAGTGAAAGGGCTGGCATCCTCTGGTGTGTAATTCAGGCCACCTAAATAAGTAGTCAGTTGTCTAGTTTGGATGCCCTTAGGGCAAACTGCAGGACCTGGGAACACCCCTGGGCTTCATCTGAGCTGCTCTCACCCACGTCCCCAGGCAACAGCTGTAGTGTACCAGGAGGAGATTGATGTACCTAAGGTCCACCACCATTGCCTAACGCAAACCTCAGTCTTTCAGCATAAAGGAACCTTGTTGCCACTCTGGCAAATTCTGCCTCTACTGCCATCGCTTGAACAGCCTCTGGAGAGTCCTTCTGTTTCCGTGGACTGTTTTGAGAGGCTGATGTGTTAAATTAGGCACCTAAATTATGTTGCTGCACTTGGGTGATGTGGATCTCACCACTGTCACTGAATCAGAGGAGCAGGGGACTGCAGGCAGCTTGATCGCCAGCAGCCCTGGGCGGGGGGGGGACTCTCCAGAAAGGATGATGGCCCATGGCATGCACCAGTTAAGCTGCCCAGAAGAACTGTCTACCTCCCAGTGCTGCAGTGCTGCATTTGTAAAAGCCAGAGCACTGTTGGCATGGCTATGGCTATGCACAGAGCACTGTTGGTATGGCTGTGGCTGTGCGCAGAAGATGCAAAGAGTAGCTGAGGTTTTATAAATGTGTCAGTTTGGGTTTGTCTCATCGGTTTGCTTTGGAGTGGTGGGGTTGCTTATCTCGTCTGATAAATTCCTGTTCTCATCAGTTCTGGACTGTTGAAAGGAGCAGCCTTAGCAATAACCAGTGGTGGGTAAGATATCCAGACACGTGCCTCATCTCAGCCCTTTCACTAGCTTTTTTTTTTTTTTTTTCCTGTAACATCTCCCCTAACGAGCACAAGGTTTCCCTGACAGTAGTCACTCTGCTGGGTGGGAGTCAGCTCTTGGGCCACCAAACCTGAATGACCTGTCTCAGCCTCCAGTGAGCTTGCTGGGAGAGGAGGATGGCTCCACACATTAAGAAAACCTTCACACCTTGTGTGTAAACCAGAAAAGACAGGACTGACTTTTTTTTTTTTCTTTTGTCTTGAGTGTGTTGTCACAGAAATGGCATGTTCACCAATTACTCCTGGTTTCAGTGATTAGCTGGTGGGTATCCAGGAATTTTGACTCTGAGCTGAGAATCCCACTCTGGATGGGCTGCTGGTTAGTCCAGAGAGCCAAGCTGAAAAAATCTTTTATTAGAGCATTTTCTTAGGACTGTAATGGTACAGGTGCCTGTAAATAGTGGTCTTTCTCTTTTTTTAGTAACTTCAAGAGCGATACCTTTGAAAAGTTGAACTAAGTTATAAGGTGTAGCAGTGAGTAGTCTTTGCAAGGAATAGTTGTGTCTGTTGTTGCATCTGCTTTGTATTACCTCTCGGAAGTCCAGCAGTGTCACTGAATGTGGTAAAAATAACCTGATGCTCATGTAGAAGGCATTTTCTATTCACTCTAATAACACTGATCACAATGCACTAATTGGCTGTTATGATAAATATTACTATTAGGAAATTCATCCTAATTCAACATTAATTAATTTACTGTTGCTTTTGAGTGTTATTTATTTATTCATGAGAGTCAGTGGGAAAAGGGAGAAAATGCTGGGCTAACACACTTCAGCAAAACTACAAATAATTGAGATTTGTCTCCCAGGAATGCTACTGTTTGCATAATTAGAATATTCTGAAAAGCAAGCTTGTTACTGAGATTATTGGCCTGCCTAGATAAGTATCGTAGTAAATTAAGTTTAGTGTGTGTTGCAAGGGCAGTATAGCAATCTCCGATAATTAGTAGGTCATTTGCAAATCCTAAAAATGGTTTCAATAGCTGCTTGAGACTGATTGCAAGACAAAACAAAGTTTTTGTTTGAAATATGTCAGGCTGCTTCATACCAAATGCTCCCTGGTTTTCTTTGAAATCTACTGGATCTAAATGTGCTGTCCCAGCGCACACAGGCACCCGTGCACGTAACCTGAGATTGATGTTAACAGTCCTGTGTTATCCCAGCTGCTTTCATGGCTTTCGTCATACAAACGCTTTCTGTCTTTGCTCTCAAGGTTCTTCTTCATTTACAATAAATCCTTCAAATCATGTGAAAAATATCCACAAAATTTTCTCATGCGCAGTGTCTTTGCTTAATGGATGAGACCTGCCCCAGTGGGTGCTTGAGTGAGTCTTGGAAGTGGTTCATGCAGCACAAACGTTCAGTAGCTATAACAGAAGGATGACAAAACTGGAATAGAAATGTTTTCTCTTTTTTTATGTTTTCTTTTTTTTTTTTCTTGGCAAAAGATAGAAACAATTCATTTTCTTATGATCCAACTTTGAATATGGAACAGTTCTACGTGTGTCCTCTATCTTCCTACCTTCCTTCTTTCATGCATTTTATTTTTCTGTTTATAGACAAGGTAGAAATCTCTCCAGCACAGGGGTTGCATCAGAACTCAGCCTAAATCTGTAATGACAGTGAGTTTCCCTTTTTATATGAAATTCTGCAGGGATGCGGAGCTATTTATCAGTTCAAAGACTCACTGTTTCTCTACAGTGATCTCCTGAAAGGAATTGTCCAGCTCTAAGGCAGAGACTCTTTTCCTCTGACTGCCATAAGTTTATAGTGTCACCCTCTGAAATGATTAAAGCAGACTCCAAATGCCCACATCAGCAGCCCCTTTGTTCCCAGCCAGGACTTATGCTCAGCATGGAAAGAACATTACAGAAATCTGTCTCTTTAATGTTAAATAGACTAGTCATTGAGTGCTTGTAAATTATGTCGCACTGCTTCCTGCCTACCTTGCATTGATTTTTGCTTATGGGTTACTTGATCATATGAACTTACAGGGGATCATAAATTGCTTCTGTAATTCATGGTAGAATCTGAGAATGAAAAATACTAGAGTGAGGTTGTTGAGATAAAACATTACTGAAAAAAAATTGAATATCCACTTTCCAGTAGCAGCATGATTTCTGAAGTTTTATCCAAAGTGCTCAATGCTAACTCACAGATAAAAAGTATGGGTAACAGCAGTTTTAAGGTAATCTATGGAATGTAACTAGCAACACTTCATTCTGTAAACTCTAAGAAACCTTCTCAATCCCTGTGCTCTGGGGACAGCTGAGCGAGTTAAAATCCACTTAAAAAATCCACACATATGACCAGATGTGTTAATTGTCTTTATCAGGAACTTGTTTTGTTTCGATAGAGGTGAAACCGTGCCCCTCTTTGTTCTGGGCAGTGGATGTGCTCAGTTCAGCTGACACACAAAGGTCTTGATTCCCTGAGATGCTGAACAGGATCAGCTCATGCCACTTCTTAGAGGCACAGGAAAACAAGTGGTGGCTTTGCAGCGAGCAGGACATGTCTGTGATACAGAGTTCTGTGTGGTCGCTTGCTTGTCAGTATACGTACATACCAAAATTGCACATGATGCTCAGCCCACTTTTTGGTGCATACCTTATTTGCCAGAGGATCTTCTACTCTGTGAATAGACCAGTGGGTATTTTGCATATAAATAGTAATAATGATTTAAAAAACAAACAAACAAAAAAACCCACAAAAACCCCAGTGCTCACCTAAAATCTCCTCATTCGCTAGAGGGCCACCATGAGAACAAATTAATCATTTCTGAGACTGGAGGTGAAAATTTGCATCCCAAAGTTGGGATTAATGTTGCCAAAGGTAGTTTTCTAGGTTCTGGCATAGGAAAAAAGGCTTTTTCTCTAAGTATGATTAAGACACAGTGTGCTTCAGGAGTTAGCACGTGTTGCAAGGGCGGTGTAGCGGGATCTGATAATGAGTCGGTCATTTGCAAATCTTAAAAATGGTCAATAACTACTTGAGACTGATTGCAAGACAGAACGAAGTTTTTGTTTGTCTCCTGGAGGGTACTGCAAGAAGACAGAACATCCCCTCTAGAGCCTGATGCCAAATGAGGCACTTCCTGTAATGGGTCATTGGACCTTAACTCCAGCAAGAGTTCTGGATAAGTCCAGACAAGTGTTGCTATTAAACCCTCAGACAAAGACTTCTCATCGGGTCCTGATGGCTCAGTGGTAAATTGCTCAGTGAAGGGTTTTTTTGTTTTGTTTTATATATAATTCAAACTACTGCTACTAAGCCAGTTACAAAAACTGAATTTTTCTCAATGAAGGAATGTTTGGACTTTTTTTTTTTTCAGTCTTGTCACCATTTGAACAAGGCAAAAGTGGTTTTGCTGTAACCAAAACGGAAAACTTTTTCAGATGAAAGCCAAGCCTGGAAATTTTCAACCTGCTGTGTTATTACAAGTTGTGAGAATTGAAAATAAGGAGTTTATAGTGGAAATCTGAGTTCAGCAACTACCCCTCAGCTGGCTGTTGCAGAAACGGTCCTGCTGAAGGGAATGGGGCTGCTCCTGTGAGTGTAAGTAGGGACTGCAGAGCTCTGCCTCTTTGGAGTGATTATGGCTAGTACTCCTGCTATAATGACAGGCTTTCTGATTGCATTTATGGATGTAATAGCAGTAAATAGTGTGCTGAACTACACAGCAATAGCTTTTCTGATGTCCTCCATCCATTGATTCATGCTATCAAGGCAGAGCACACACACAGGGCTATATTCAGATGAAGTCAGCAGCATCCAGGTATCTCTGCACAGAGGTATTCTGGCCAGGACAATACTAAGGTGTGAATAGAAGTTGATGGATTGATGTACAAAGATAATATGACTCAACATTCATTTAAAAAGTGCTTTGTGCTCCTAGAGAAGTCTGGTGATCTCATTAATTAGCAATAGAAGTAAAAGCTTAGTAGGTTGGCTCTGAGTTATACCGATGGATGATTGAGCATAATATGATGCCACAACAAATATAAAAGTGCATTATGTTTATTATCCTGGCGTTTAGTAATTCTACAATAGTTGAAGATTAAACTCTTAATTATCAGTATTGATTTTGTGGGGGGGCTCTAGAAAGTGCAAGTAAATTTACACTAGAGCTGAGATTCTCCTGAAAACTGAGAACACTAGAGCTGAGATTCTCCGGTGAAAACAGGTACAGGTTTTCCTGCTGACACGTGCTGATGTCAGTCCTGGCATGCTTTGAGCAGGAAGCCAGGAGGACAACTTTCACTTTTCTCAGTAAGTTTGTGAAATGCATATGGTCACAGAGCAAAATGCCACATTTACTTTCAGTGTAGGATAGTAAAATAAATTTGTTTTGATATAAGGACTAGAAAGCTGGGTGAGCACTGCTCTGTTGAGGTTCCATGTAGCAGTTTCTCTGAAGCAAGGCAGCATGAGAAGTCACTCTTCTCTCCACTGTTTCTATTGTGCAATGAAACTGTGAACTTTGAGAAGTTTAAGAGAAGTCCTGCTGCTTCCAGGCCAGAGCTACTGTTTCACCTGTGCCAGATGGCCATAAAGAGGACACTCCCTGCATTCATGCTGCCCACTCACATCTAGATGAGTATATGTGCAAAGGTTTTTCTGAAGCTGGAGCGGTGCTCCCAAGATGTTAGTGTAACAGAGTGTTCTTCATGGGTTTTGCTTTACCTTGTATTAATATTGTGGGCTTTTTTAATTACATTTTATAAAACACTGATCTGCGTAAGTTGCCGTAGATAAAGGGGACATACCTAAACAGGCTTGAAAGTTCACTGGGCAGGCAATGTCCACACTCAGAGAAACTTTTTAGGTGAAATGGGAGTGCAGCTTCATACTCACTGAGACTGCCCCAAGCAGCTGGTACAGGAGGAGGAGGTGGGAATTCTTCTGTGTTGGTTTGATTCATTTTTCTTGGAAGGCAGATGGTGGCATGCGGAGAGGTGACAAGTTTTGGTGAAGGCTCAGTGTAGGGAGTGCTGCAGAGGAAGGCAGCTGCCCATGACTCCTCTGTATTTGGTGGGCGAACGGGAGAAAGGTGAACAGAGGTGAAAATATTGTCAAGGGCTGTTTGGGACCAGGGAGAGAAAGGCGATCGTGGCAACTGCCTTTTGTTGGACTGCAGTGACTGAGTGTGGAGGCCACCTGAATTAGCACCCTGAGTGAGCTTTAATGTACGTGTCAAATGGTGCTGGAGTAGCTATCAAATGAAAGTACCTCCTTAAAATCCTTTTAGCTTTCTGTCACTGCTGAATGGTATGATGTTAAGTGAAATCCTCTGATGCATCTTCTGTGTCTTCTGTCCTAACACCCAGAAGAAGAGGATGTGCTCCTGCATGTGAGGCAGACCATGAATACACAGACATTAACATGATGTGCCAGACCTTGGTATGCATGGGTTTTATAGAAATGCAGTGGCTAGAGCCATTCAGATCTTGACATGGTTCATACAGCTCTGAAATCCTACTGTGTTTTTCAGTAAGCAGATACTCAATTGACTGTTTCCTGCCAGTTTCATCTTACTTGCAAACCAGGCTGGTTCTGTTTCAGTGGAGCAGTCTGCAAAATAGAGGGTGCTAATCAGCCACAGGCTAAAACCAGGGAAGTAACATAATATGAAGTAGAACTACCAGATATTCTCATAGGAAAAAAATACAATATTCTTACCTTTGTGAAATTCCAGGCAGACAAGAAGATTTAAAAAGCCCTAACAGAATGCAGGTGGAAAATGGGACTATAAAAACATAAACCTGAAAGAGAAGGAAGGAAGGAGCACATGGAAGAAGAGGTTAGAGCAGGGAAATAGCAGAGAGGAGAATAAGTAAGTCACTGTAGGAAATTATTAGCAAAACTTGATGAAGTGAGATGGCATTTCAGGTGAAAATCCAGGAGGATTTTTTTTTTCCTCAGTAATTGATAGATAAATGGTAGTGTGGGTATTGAAAGCAAGTTAGTTTAAAACAAAAGACCCACAATATGGCTATTTTAAACTCCCGTCTCCTTCTGTGTATCATTGTGGAAAGCCACTAATTTCAGAAGAGAGGTATCCAAAAATGTAATGAAAACCACCAAAAATATTTCAGTCCATTGATGGGACATCATCAGGTTGAAATCAAAGCAGTCTGAAAGACAAATGGGTTGGTTTTGCAATTGCCCTCATTTTCCCCTGTCAGTTCTCCTTGCAAGCACTTTTTCTCTCTTGCACAATCCTGTTGTGTTCCTGTGCGTGCACATTGGGAAGCTCATCAGCTGCGTGGGAGAAACAGTAGAACTGAGCATAGGCAAATGGCCATAATAAACAAAACGAAAATGATAGAAGTGAAACATAAGCTTTTCTCTAATATTTTAATGCTCTTCATCTGAGTCTTACTTGAATTAGCAGTGGAGGGTTTTTTTTTTAAAGAAATACTATTTAAGTTGTTGGTGTCGCGTTAAAAGTCAGGAGTGACTCATGGGGCTGGAAGTTTCTTGATGGTAGTCTGAATACAACTGTGGGCAATATACCTGAGTTAATTTATGAGTAATACTACTGCAGATACTTGTTCCTTGAGGGGCTGCAGAGAGGTAAGGATCTTTTACACAGGGTAGTGAGCCTCTGGGACTTTGCGAGCTCTTTAGTGTTCAGTATCTAGGTACATTCCTGGATAGGCACATAACTGCCCTGTTAGACCCTTACATAGTTCAGCAAAGAGCCATATTCCAGAGACTGCGTACAGGTCTTACACATACATCTTTCCTGGACCTCCAAGATGGAAAGAACAGATTCTGAGTTAAAGCAAGTGTGCTAGGGCAGCACTGCTGAGGAGGAGAAACTTCAAGGGAAGGTTATTAGAGATGTTAAAACTATTCCTTTCTGGAATGTGCTGCTCCCGTTGCAGCAGAATCTCTCATGGTTGTCTAAAAAGAGTGTTTCAATTACTGAAGGGCATTTCAGTATAATTAAGGGGATAAAATTGTTTAGGTAACCTGAAACAGTGCTTTGCAAATCTTCAGTTGGTCTCTTCCCTTGAGTTCATGCTGCTCCCTTTAATAAGGAGAAGATGCAACAAGAAGGATTAGGCAAAGGCCTTCTTTCTATGTCCAATTTTTGTTTTGTAATTAATATATTTTTTAAAAGAGCTTTTGGTATTGTTTACTTTTATCAACATATGTTTCCAGTTTCCAAAACCTGGTAAAAAGTGTCATTCCCTCTCACTCACACTATTCACACTTGGCAAATGTCTTTCTTGATCCTTGTGATCAAATCAAACAGACAGGAGCATGTTTTTTTCATAACTGTAGGAGATATTTCGGAAGTGTCAGTGGGCTTTGTGGCCGTACTCATGCCATCTGATAACTGTGCCCAGGGGCAACCTCAAGTTCATTCTGCAACTTAGCACAGGCATATTATGTCCCTGCTGTCTGAAAGGAGTCTTGAAGTGGTGGTTACGAGGACATCGAGGCATCCCAAAAGGCACTAATGCAGAAACTGAATACAGCTTACCCAGATAGACTCCTTGGTGTTTTTAAGAAGAAACAGAGGATCCATGACATCGAAAGATCATCTAGTTCAACCCCCCTGCCAGATCAGGATCACCTAGAGAAGGTCACATAGAACACGTCCAGGCGGGTTTTAAATGTCTCCAGAGAAGGAGACTCCACAACCCTTCTTGGCAGCCTGTTCCAGAACTCTGTCAACCCTCATGGTGAAAAAGATTTTCCTTATGTTCCTGAGGAACCTCTTATGCTCCAGCTTGCACCCGTTGCCCGTTGTCCTATCATTGGGCATAACAGAGAAGAGCCTGGCTCCATCCTCCTGACACTCACCCTTTATGTATTTATAAACATTGATGAGGTCACCCCTCAGTCTCCTCTTCTCCAAGACAAAGAGACCCAGCTCCCTCAGCCTTTCCTCAGAAGGGAGATGTTCCACTCCCTTCACCATCTTTGTGGCTCTGCACTGGACTCCTCCAAGCAGTTCCCTGTCCTTGAACTGAGAGGCCCAGAACTGAACACAATATTCCAAATGAGGTCTCACCAGGGCAGAATAGAGGGGGAGGAGAATCTCCCTCAACCTACTAACCACACCCCTTCTAATACACCCCAGGATGCCACTGGCCTTCTTGGCCATGAGGGCTCATTGCTGGCTCATGGTCATCCTGCTGTCCACCAGGACCCCCAGGCCCTTTTCCCCCATGCTACTCTTTAACATGTTTATGCTGATCCCATCTATTTCTTTCTGAGGCTGCTAAAACTTCATCTTTTTTCAAATTCTTAGAAAAAAATTATTCTCAACAAGACAAAGCTTCTTTCTTTGGCTGGGTGTTTCCAAAGATCTCAGACCTTGATATCCTTCTAGTTGAATTAATGGGAAAAAAATCGCACATTGATTCAATAGGAGCGGAGTTAGGCGGGGGCATGGAAAATTCCTCCATGTAGCTTTTAGTGAATAATGAATCTAGTTAATAGCAATCACTTTTCTCTTTTGGTGTGATGATGTACTCGGGAGAAATAATTACTACTCATTACATTAACAGTTACAGCAGAGGTATGTTCAGTGCTAGGTCAAGTGGCACTGGATCAGCAGCTGTTCTTCCTTTGTACTCCGAACGGCAGACCACAAATCCCTTGCACACAGTGTCAGACATTCCTATGCATGTAGCCCAAAACGACTTCAGCCCATCAACCTCCAAGCAGCACTACTCCATGCTGTTGCATGAGATTATTCATGTTCTCCTTTCTCTCCTCTGTGCTGTCCTTTGTCAGGGCTTCTCAATTGCAACATATTTTCCTTTGTACATTGCATATCTTGTTCAGATAAGATATTCAGATTTGGATATCTTAGTCAGCTTTTATGGTACTTAGCTCCAGAGGACCTTCTGGTGTGGCAAATCAAGTTGCTTGCCTTAGTGGTTTGGTTTATCCCTGTCATAAACCTTAAGTCTAGTGTGATGGTTGTGCATGGGGAATAGTGGGACAAGCCAGTTGGGAACATGCAGAGTGGGAGAGGGATGCCACTGCTGAGAATATTTCATCCACAGTTCATGGGAAAAAAGATCACCAAGAGTAAGCCATAAAGTAGATGAATTGCCATGCCAAAGGTCATACACTAAGTATCTCTGGTCTGAAAAGACAACATAAATCACCCTGGAAACTCCCTGCATATGCAGAGGCAGCTTGGAGAGATGAGGTGCAGAACTTCTTGTTTGATGGGTCTGCTCTATCCGGCTTGGTGGGATCTGCCTACCGGGTGAGATTTGCTTTCCAGGGCAAGCTGTATTTCCAGGCAGGAGACCAACATGGAAAAAGGTTTTAGGAGAGCAGCAGAAGGGTGCAATGTATGCGGGACTCAGGATTCAATGGCAGGATGAAATGGAGGTGTAGGAGGGAGGGAGTGCAGGGAACCCAAGTGACTATATAGATGAAAATGTAGAGAGCCCTGGAGGAGAGAAGGGAAAGGTTGAATGTGGTAGAAAAGGAGAGCAACGAGGTGCTCCAAAGAAGGGGGCAATTAACACTGTGTTGCAGGTAAGGAAAATATAATTCCGTCATCATTTTTAGCCTCTTTTCCCTCCAAACACAGATGTCTATACAACTCCTTGCAAATTTGTATACATCTATATGTCCATGTCTGTACATGTATATGTAAACAAACCACTCTTTTTATGGAAGTCATTTAATGGGGGGTTCTGTATATCCTAAATTTTATTTTTCTTCTGTCACGGGAAAATTTCCTTAGGCTACCAACATCAGCTGCTTTCTGTTATGCTGCCATCTGTTAAGCAAAATAACTAGAATTCCTTTTTTCTCTTTCCCCAGTGGCTTTCCTGTTTTTCAGCTTTGGTCAGTTTTGTCTTTTTAGCGTTCTTTTATGATGCAAAATAGCCTTTTACTTGTTAAATAAAAAAAAATACTGCAAAATATATAAAAAACATCAAATCTATCTACAGTAGTCATTTGAGAAATACCACTTGCTTTGCTTTCTAGTTGTTTATTTAAATCACAACACATTCCAAAGTGTATGAGGCTTTTATGCTGGGAATTGTAGCAAGTCCACTCTGGTGGTATAGTGGTATACATCAAATCTGAATCCAGATTCAGATTTTAAAGCATCTTTAAAATGCAGGTGGGATTGAGTTAAGGATTTCAGTTCAGAATTTTCATTCCTTTAAGATCCAATGCCCAGTATCCATAATATTTATACTGCCAGTACTTACAGGATACACCATAGATGACTTTGAAGTCTTTGAAGACGTGTTAGGTTGTTGTGGACTTGGAAAATGTATGAAATGCACTGTAAAATGGACTGCATAGTTGTAATGTTATTTTATTATAATTGTTTTCTTACAGCTAAAACTTTTCTTGGTTTTGGTGGTCATTAAATAATTTTCTAGGGTAAAGCCTCCGCACATCTTCCTGCATATCCTCTACATTCAAAGATTCTTTACAGTGAAGAAATATTCACTATACATCTAGAAAATTCAATTTATATCTGACCAAGGGGGTTTTACAGAAAAATTACTTTTCTGCAGGTTTTCAGATGTCTGTATTAAAACCAGCATTCAACAGTCTATTTCACCTTCAGAAAACAACCTCCGCTGTGATGCGATGTCTATGTCTCTGGCTCACCTTTCCCCTGGGAGACTGCGCAGCTCCCTCTGTTCCCTCAGCTGGTGGAAACTGCCTTGGAGCCTTCAAACCCTCTACATCACAAATGTCACTTTATAAATGTAAGGGGAGGGGAAGCATTGCCATTTTTATAGCCTTGATTTTGAGCTCCATTTCCAGGTGGAGGGAAAACGTGATGGCATGGGACCAGCCACAGGGGATTGCTGATCCTCTGCAGTTTTAAAAGAAGGGGCAGAGAAAGAAAAGGTGTTCACAGCCTGGTGCAAACTAGTTCTTCAGATGTGAACTTCTGTGGGGGAACTGGGAGGGACGGGGCTGTGGTTGCCTTTTGGAGCTGAACAAGGAGAAGCAGAGAGAGAATGACAGGAACTACGGTCATCTGGGACTGTTGGTTGTATCTGCTGGCCTCCAGCATATGAGCTGGTGGAAATAGTACAGTATTCATAAAGTTTATTGTTTCCTAAACCATCTGAACCCTTTCTTTTGTTTTAGTCTTTGAGATGAAAAGCCACAAAACCCATGCAAAGCCTGCCTGTCTCTGTGTCTAAGTGCTCACTTGCCATGTGCTGCTGTAGATGTACACTGTGGCTCCACAAACTCACTACTTTCCCTGGGTAGCTCACTGTAATGGAATGATCGAGATGTCCTCCCTGGGATCTGGGAGTGTCTTAAGGGCCGGTAGTAATGTGCTTGTGGGCATCTGCTTCCATGAAGGACTAAGAGATAGAGATATCAGATCTTGTACCACTTACATTCAGATATGTAAAATTCATCACCTGAGTCTCAGCTGCTTTTCTGAGTGTCCTCTAAAGTCATTAGAGGTAAAAGGGAAAGTTGTAAGAAACTTTTCTTCTTACCTAACTGTGACATTTCCCTTTGAATGGGAAAAATACCCCCTCAGAGAGCCCCTTTGACACCACAGATGGTGGAGAGCACCTAAAACAAACTTCTACACATTAAAATGTAGATGAAGTTGATTCCATCTGGAGTTGATGCCTCACATGTCCCAGGAGACGCAGCAAAGCTGAAAGCCAGTAAGCTGCGACTCAGCACAGCAGCCTGGGAGGTGTCCAAGTGGGAGGATGTTGACCAGAACAGTGGCATCACCACAAACCCAACCAAACTTGCTTCAATTCACTGTCATAGATCAAAAAAGTCACAGATCAAAACAGATGCAGCTCCACAGAGCTGCTCACTGTCAATCAGGAAGGTGCCCTGGAGCAAATAAGCAGTGTGTTTTAGAGGTTCCTTTGCAAGAGCATTCAGCACAGAGGTGTGCTCGCTGTGCAGGGAATTAGACAGACTTCAGTCTTGTAGCAACATGACGGTACACTGAAGACACTTCCCCCTCTTGTAAGAAATCATGCTTTCTTGGATCACTTGAGGAATTTGGCAATAAATAATGGCTTTTAACATTATGCCTTTAAGGCTACTAAATATGGGGGGAAAAAATAGAAGTATACAGTTTTTACTTTATGCAAGCCCTCTGAGAAAGGGCTCCATATCACATGTTTATTGAATGATTTTTACAGGAATTCTTCAGTTAGGAAACTGCAAAGAACCTGTAACTAGTAAGTTACCCAAGCCACAGAGCAGTGGAGTTTGCTCCATGAGATGTGCCTTTTGGGGGGTTTAAAGAGAGTTTAGAGAGATTTGTATGTTAGGAAATTTGAGCTGGGACAGGAAGATAAACCTTTCTGTTACATGACAGACACACTGAGCACTACGATGAGTTGCTGAAACTCTTCACTCATGACATGTTCAGTATCAGTAACAGAAACAAGGGATTTATCAGTGGAAAAAAAAATACACCAATAACTCATCCTGTTACTTTAGAATTATATATACTTGGATTACTTCCTCCTCCACTGACTTGCAGCCACCTTTGGGGATGGGACAAGTGCAGCTGTTCAAACAGCATGCAGCAACCCTAAACCATGCAAGGAAGTGGAAAGATTTATCATTACTCTCCACCTGCAAGGAATCCTAGGAAGACAGTAGAAATTATTTGCATTCCCAAAACACTGCATCTCTTCTGAAAAAGAATATGCCAAGGCATCTTTATTGTACAAGCACATTTGACTTCTTTGTTTTATGACCACCAAAGCAAGGGCCCACTGTTGCAAGTCTCATGGAAGGAGAACTATTTATCTTTCAGCTCAGTTTTGAGATTATTTTTTGAGATTATTAATTTATCTCAGTATTGAGATAAATTGAGAACACAAGTGTTTTGACTGAGAAAACATCATTTAAGGGGGGTACTGAAACACATGTTCTGAATTTTATCTTTTTCTTGGTTTCTTTAAAAATGCAGAGAATGTGAAAGAGTTTATGTGAAGATCTGGGCAAAACCCATTTGTTCATGGTTATTTCTGAGTCTTCGGTCTATACATTACTTGATCACACCCTCTGTAACCCTTTTTTTTTTTTTTTCTCCCAAAAGAAATCATTCTCATGTGATTATTTTCAAGAAAATATTCCCAACTTGAAGATACCTCAGGAGCATTTATCTAACCATGAAAAGAAGCTGTTCTTCTAGTTGCGTTAAAGAGACAAAGCTATGTGGACGAGCACAGCACAAAGGAGATATACATGATTATAGAGATAAAGCACCTAGCATTGTACTGGAAACTTTTGCAATCGATTTAGCTGAAACTCAGACACTGGTGTAGGCTGGCAGGGCTTCACTGATTTGTTCAGGGTGCAGGACCAGCTCCAGAACCCTCAAAGCACGAAGAAAATGACAAGCAGGGTGGTTCTTTGCTCTATCTGCATGACCCAGAGATGTTGTACTAGTGATAGCTACTGTACATATTACACAAGTAAAGGGTATGATCCTACAGCTGGGCTTTGGATCTCTCACACAGGCTCTCCAACACTGAAGCAGAGCAGATGAAAGTGAAAAGCTATCTGAGGCTTCACGCATCTTTAATTTTGGACAATGAAGCCTCCCTTTCTGTTTGACAGATCCAGTGTTGCTCCTGGCATTGATTTAAGCAGCTGTAATGTCAAGGAATTCAACAATTCAAGCAGTGGCATATAGCCCAGGGCTCCAGCAAGCACAGTTTAAATGGTACAATTACACATATTCTGAGATGTTTCTTTCTGCAAAGTTTATTACCTCTTTTTCACACATACTTACAGCTTTTGTTGGTACTTCAGTAAGCCCTATTGAAATATTCAATCAATATTTAAAATGCTGGGTTGGTAGAGCCAGCAATGCAAACATATATTAGAAATGCAATTTTCAGACCTTTACATGCAACCAGGAGTTGTTTATTACTAACTGGGTCCCTTGGACTGCCCATACTCTTCAGGCAGGGTCTACAGAAGACCAGCTTGGAAGTGCAGAAGAGAACATTGCCTTACTGGTGACTTTGCTTCCTTCTTTAGCCTACATCCCTCTTGTCTATTTGGACTTCAGCCTCTCCAAAGAAAATTTCAAGATATGATATTTCCAGTTGTGTTGAACCTTACTTTTAGAGAGACAAAAATCTGGGCATTGTCTATTTGAAAGTGTGACTCGCGGCAGGAAAAACACTCACAGGAGGTCTACTCTTCCAGATTAATTCCTCTTAATGATTTCAGTTCTTGAGGTCAGGACATTATATAACACAAACAAAACATGGTTTAAAGGGGAAATTTAGACTTTCCTGTTAGGATGCTCATGATGAAAACTGCAAATGACTGTCAAGGACAGCCCTTCACCCTTCACCAGCTTTCTTTTCACAAAGAAAGCTGTGCTTTCTTTCCTGGCCTGAAATGCTTCCCCTAAGAAGTAGCTCACCTACAGCCTTACAAAAGATGCTGAATCTGAAGTAGGAAGGAAATAGTTTCCATACAAATGTGCAAGTGATTTTTAAAATTGTTGCTGGTTTCTACAGAGAACTGCAGATATAATGGAAGTTAATGTAAAGGAAAGAACCCTGTGGATCAGAAGCATTTTCACTTCTGTCATGGGGAAGTAAATGACTTTGGCTTCTAGATACAATATTTACCAGTACCTGCCACTTATATCTTTATAAAAGTGGATGTTTAGGTTAGCACATTGTCTTCATTTTCTTCAGGGCTACTTTCAAGCAAACCTTTGAGAAGCAACGTAAGCACCACAAGCCCAAAGGCTAAGCAGCCGTGGCTGCACACTGCTGGTGGGTGTCCAGGCACAGCCCTAGCCCTGGCCAGGATGCCAGCACTGCCTGGTTTGGTGCCTGGCCCCTCTGGAACAGCCACAGGGTATTTATCATGTGCAGTTTCCCACCTCTGTGCAATGTATGCTGCTCTCTGTATCTGCAGAATACGTTAAGTCAAGAATAACTCGTTCTCAGTTATTGTGGCAGCCTAAAGATGCTAGAAAGGAAGTCTGAGTTGTTTCAACTGTTTCTGTGCAATTTGTTCAGCTTCAGAAGGGAGAGAAACATGCAGCGACACGTCTAACTGTGAATGGTTTTAGGGAGGGTGAATCTGTGGGTGTAACTATGTCATCCAGCGTACCCAAGTTCATAAAACAGGCCTATGAGCCTGAGAAAAATGGGCAGAGAGACAGAGAAATGAAGATACAAGAAAAGAGAGGAAAAGAGAAAGAGGGAAAGAAAGACAGAGAGAAAGACAGAAAGAAAGACAGAAAGACAGAAAGAAAAAGAAAGACAGAAAGACAGAAAGACAGAAAGACAGAAAGACAGAAAGACAGAAAGACAGAAAGACAGAAAGACAGAAA
>WTSP01006297.1:64704-82008 GCA_025331215.1 Actenoides lindsayi | reverse complement strand
CCATACCCCTTCTAATACACCTCAGGATGCCATTGGCCTTCTTGGCTATGAGGGCACATTGCTGGCTCATGGTCATCCTGCTGTCCACCAGGACCCCCAGGTCCTTTTCCCCTGTGCTACGCTCTAACAAGTCAATCCCCAACCTATACGGGCACATGGGGTTGTTCTTTCCCAGATGCAAGACTCTACACTTGCCTTTGTTGTATTTCATCTGATTTCTCCCTGACCAAGTCTCCAGCCTGTCCAGGTCTCACTGAATGGCAGCAGAGCTCTGGTGTGTCAGCCACTCCTCCCAGTTTTCTATCATCAGCAAACCTGCTGACACTGCACTCTGTGCCCTCATCCAGGTCACTGGTGAATATATTGAATAGTACTGGCCCCAGTACCGACCCCTGAGGGACTCCACTAGATACAGGCCTAAACACTTAACACTTGAACACTTAATTGGCTCACGAGGCTTTCATTGGGAAGGTAGGAAAAAAACAGCTTTTCTGATGGTGAGGAAAAAAATAGAAAGAGATTAGTAGCTTCTAGAAAAGAGTGTAAAACCTAGTTCTGATGTTTTTCTGGGAGGGCAGGGGAAGCACCGCTTTCAAACAAAGCGGGTTAAAGTCCTGTCCCAGCTGTGGTTGCTAGCCTGGCTGGGGGGGTTCATACACCTAGGTATTTATTGAGAACATAGGTGTACATTGCGTTTGGAGTATCCTGTTTGGCCAAAGCTTTGGGTATGATGGAAGGCACGTGTGTTAACATTGTCACACATGATTGCAGCTACTGCTTTTAGCTGGTTCAGCTGATCACACAACCAGCATCTTTTGATAAAAAAGGTGTTTCACTTCTGGGGGAGCAGAGGGGAAGTCGGCCTTGGTGTTTTTGGAACACTTTGAACACTGCTTAGAAACTTTGAGACAATTCTTTTGAAGATGCAAACGTGCATGACCAGGTAGAGCTTGGTCTAACTCGCAAATATTATGTACTTATCCGTGTTCATGCAGCCTTGTCCAGGGCTGCATGGGGAAGGCTGGCATGGCTACTGCCCATGGGGTGATGACCTTGTACAGAGACAGAGGAGAAGGATACAGTCTTGATGTCACACAGGCTGTCACCCCTCCTGAGTTCTCGTTTCTCCTTAGAAACTGCTTTAAAGAAAGAGCCAAGGTGAAATGTGTACTGCTCTCTGCACCCCTGCACTGTGGATACACTCAGAGATGTCCTGTGTTTTGTTTTTGAACAGGAAAAGCCAACAACAATGTACAGTGGGATGAGGACTCCGTAGAATACATGCCAGCCAACCCAGTCAGGATCGCATTTGTCTTGGTTGTTCATGGCAGAGCTTCTCGGCAGCTGCAACGCATGTTTAAGGCTATTTACCATAAAGACCATTTTTATTACATTCATGTTGACAAGGTAATATATCACTGGTTATAAATTGCCTGTCTCACCATCTGTCGGTCTACCCATCTTTGTCATCTTCTTCATCTTCTCTTTACCTCTGCTGCGTAGAGTGCATGTCACTTTTTGTCTCTCCATCTGTTATATGTTTGGAGCCTCTTTTTTTTAGTCCTTTATTGTATCTTTTCTATGTAACAGCTTTCATTTCTTCATTTCTCCTTATATGTCTATGAGTATCTATCCACATCTGTCTGTTGTACACATAGTTAATAGTAATTGATAAGTTGATGTAGGCTGACAGTGGTGGCCCGCTGGATGAAGAGCTGACCTGAGGTGCCTTGATCAAGTTAGTCCACTTCACACTGTAAAAGGGAGGTAATAACAGTCACCTCCTTTACAAAAGCCCTTTGGGACCTACTGATGACAAATGATAAATAAAGAGCAAGTTACACAGATTAGTGAGTACTGTAGTTTTAATAAAAAGAATTAAACAGGGATCTCCAAATTACCATTTAGCAAAAAAGATTGTGCACTGTAGTGACTGAGGGCAAAGCGATGGCAACGCTCAGTGAGTCAAGAAGTAGAGTTGGTTAGTGAATACAGGGAGGGACAATTTTGGGCAGAGTAACTTGAATGTATTACTTTTTTCTCCTGTAAAGAGATCCAATTACTTGCACCGGCAAGTGCTGCAGTTTGCCAACCAGTACCCAAATGTGAGAGTCACTTCTTGGAGAATGGCAACTATTTGGGGAGGAGCAAGTCTTCTGTCCACCTACCTGCAGACCATGAGGGACTTAATGGAGATGAGTGACTGGCCATGGGATTTCTTCATTAACCTCAGTGCTGCTGACTACCCAATCAGGTACAATGAGTATTTTAAGAATGTACATGTTTTGTTTCTAAAGAAAATATGTATTGAAGGATATAAGAGATGACACATCCATGCTGTGCTGCAAGAAGCAGAGGTCAGAGGGGCAGTATCTTCTGTCTTACAGCAGAAGACTCTTCTTGATGTGGCTGGTGTCTGACAGCCACACTTTAGCCAGGGAGACAATCACATCACCGTATCTCATGCGTCTGCCCCTTACTTAGGAGGACTGTGGCTGGGAGCAGGCTAGCAGCAGTGATTCTTCACTTTCACTGAGGAAGCATCGGCCTGCTCTATTTACTTGTTATTTCCAGCAAGGGGCACCAGTAGGAGAAGACTGAGTAAAGTAGCAGAAAGTACTGGAGCTCAGCAAATTCACACCAGGCATGGAGAGAACTCTCCTTTGCAGAACTCTGATCAACAGTTTGATTTGATGTCTCAGAAGGTGTTGAAGGTATGAGTATAGATTCAGTGAAGGTAATGTTCTTCTCTTCCTTTTTTTAGTACTTTTTCTGCAGAAGATAATGATAGTAGAAGTGACAAATAAGTTGCCAGGAGTCAGTTATATCTTCAGCACCAACCATTGCCTGCATATCTTTATTCAAATGGCATCAGGCAAAGAACTTCACACATTGCCACATGGCAAGGCTTGTCATTTTAAGTGAAATTATCTCTTCCTGTATTTACATAACCCAGGCCCCACAGCTGCATTCCGTAAGGTTTACTACATTGTGTAAATGTAGATAGTCCACAAACAAATAAAACAAACAAAAAACCACAAAAACAAAACAACACCACACACAAAAAAACACACCAAGAAAACCCCAAACAAACAAAAAAGACCTGACCCCCCCAAAACACAAGTGTCTGTAAACTGTTTGGTTTAGGCTACAAGAATTTTCAAGACAAGGAAAGAGGAAATCCTACTTGTGACTTCATGTATGTTGCAATGATTTGATGAAAGGTGAAGTAACTTTCGTGGGTGACTTTCTGATGAGTGATGACATAACATGCCTTCAATACTCTAGAAAAGAAATATGTGAGATGCTTTCAAATCCTTTTGTTGATTGGGTTTCTGCAAGATCTCTCAAAGTATGGGTCCCTGCTGCTCTGCTGCTACTTAGACAAAAATCCCCACTGAAGTGAAAAATGAAAAAAGCCCTGCGCATATGCCTTAGGAAGGATTTTGAGAGAACTGACAAAAAGCTTTATTGCTGGTGCCCATTTCTAAGCACTCTCAGTGAAATGCAACACATTTTTGGAAAAGCACAAGAGTCACAGAGATTGCATTGATATTGGAACATGGGGATTTGAATTAAGGAATCATAATATTTCACATTGCATCTGAATTAATCACTTTGCCTGTCCCATCAGGGAGAGACCTAGCAATTTTGACATATTATTTTGCTTGGTAGGGAGACTGTGTAATTCTCTGTATATGTCTTGAATTTTGGGAGAAGCTATTTGTTACTTTCTATCGTTCACTTTCCCAGTGAGGAATGCTGCACTGGTGATAAGAGGTAGAATAATGTAAGACCATAAAAGGAAGAGGTAGGTGATGACACTCTGAGTCAAGTAAGATAAATTATGGGAGAATAATTACTGAAGGTCTAGTATAATTATAGACTAGTTCCAGCATATGTATCCAGTTATCCTTCTGTGGTGTTGAGTCCACCCTAAATATCATGTAATGCTGAGGCCATGACCTGTGGTGGTCTCAACTGCTCTTAGTTCCCTGGGGAACAAGTTAAGCCACAAGGCCAAATAGGATCAGTCACTTATAGACATGGCCATAAACAATCACAGGATTTGTTGAGTAGACTGTAGTCAGTTCAGTGTTAATGGATTCTTTGTAATAATGCTGTGGTATCTTACAGTCATTCAAACTCTAAACAAGTGCCATTCAGCTGGAAAAATTACAGGCAAATGTTTCTTCAGGGGGAAAATTCTTGAAGGTCGTGCTCCTCCATTGCAGGCTCTGTCAGAGCTGCGTGGTGCGCTCTCGGCAGCCAGGCAGGCATCTGGAGTGCATGCTTCCCTTTCTGTCAAAGTGTTCTGTTACCAGAACTGATGGAAATGTGCTTCCTCTTCACGCCATGTACTTCAACAAAAAGTAAAAAGCCTTTTTCAGTGCTACAACTTTAATGACAGTGACTTATTGGTACTGTTAAAATTTTGAATATGGAATATTACAGCTATAAACCCTGGAAAATGTTATCTCATCAAATATATATATGAATCCATTTCATTTTCATAGTGGAGACGCTATAATTTAATATTCTTTATAATCTTTAGGAAGGCATTACCTCTCTGCATACCCCTTTGAGAGCTGATTGTTTTTCCAGGAAATAGTAAACAGGGTGTTTGAGGAGTTTTTTCCTTCTTTCAGACCTCATGCCATGATTTATCAGATAATGGACTAGGGGCAGTTTACACTTCTCTCACTGGTTAGTCATATTGCCATGATTTTTGCTAGGTTTTTCTGCATAAGAACATATGAATTCTGTGGATTAATAGTTTTTATCCAGAGCTGCTTCACATTAAGCTTTCGCTTCCCATCTGCCATTCCATCTGTAACACTGAAACCTTTACTACTTCTCTTTGGATAATAAAAACTAATCCAGCCTTATAAGTCAGAAAAAAACATTGAGTATGTGGGGTTAATGCTATATGATGAAGCCTAAATCTGTCCGTGGAGCAGTCTGATGTGTTTGCAAGCTACATCACAATTACTAGGAGTCCGTCATCCCTCAGCAGAGACAACCAGAAGCAGGTATCAAGGATCATACTATACAGAGGCAGAGGAAAAGGAATTATTACAACCATTTATTTTGGGAGGGAAACAATTATAAATGTGTAAAATAAACACAGGCAATCTAAGAAAATTCAGATACCCCTATTATTCTTCCTCATGCCTTAGTGTTTAGTTTATGGAGTCTGCCAGTCTGGCACCTAGCACAAAGGAGGTCCTAACTCACATGCTTTTCTAGTTGTTACTGCAGCAGAAATCACTGACAAACAGAGTCTGGACATAAAGATGCCTCCAACAAAAATACTGTGTTTCCCTTTAGTCATGAGGCAATATGCTATTTGTTGGCTGAAGTGAAATGATGTGGTGGATTATCCAACTTTGACTCCATTCAGCTCCATTAAACATTCTCAGCAGGAAAATGAGGGATGAAATGGCCAAAGACAAACCTCAACAAGTGACTGTGAGGTGGGAGGTTTGCTCCTCCTTTTGATCTGGGGTTGTGAATAAAAAAAGGGCACATGCCTTCAGGGTTCTCAAGACATCATCTCTCACAGTCAATGCATTCACATAGAAATGAACGAAACCAGTACCTTCCTTCCTTTTCCTTAACTTCTTTTAATTTAGTGGCATTTTTTCATGACAATGTCTTTTGAGAGTCTCTTGCAAAACTCTGTGGGAAAGCTTTTGATGTCTTTAACCTCTTACTTTACATGGGTATCTATTTGCATTATTTATTGTCTCTGACAAACAGCATCAGGTAGTCAACCTTATGTTCGGGGACTGAAATTTCACTCCCAACAAGGTGAACTATGGTAGAGCATCTATTGATGCTGAATGTTTAATGTGCATTGCAGGAGTCCTTGGATAATGTGGCAGGTGAAGTGTTGCACCACTTAAATTAAGAAGTTTAATGAGATCATTTAACAGTGAATGTCATGTCAGTGCTTACCTGGCCACAAAGCTTGTATAAAGAATAAAAATCATGAAACATTTGAACTATTTATAATTTACAGTAAATCACTGAGCCTCAATCACCAAAGGGATCACCAAATCTAATTGCCAGCTAATGCTTGGTGTTTAAGAAAGGTCAAGCAAAATTATTAGCAGAAGCTTGGGGAGTGCTTCAGAGTAGTATGAAAATAGAGTGGCTTATTGATGGAGCCAGGAATGGAGGTACAATGACATTTTCAATTATGAGCAATCAGGTATAACAAAGGAGCTGAAAAGAAACTCAGTGAAACTACTTGTGTTTTACTGTTTGGCACTATTTTAGGATTAAGTTTGCATAATTGTGTTTTCCATAAAAGCCTGTGTTGTGAAGATTGGATCAAATGAGACGCGTTTGTTAGAGGTTTTGATCTATAACTTGAATGAAATGTGTGTCATAATACAAATAGCACCCGGGGAAGAGTGGCTCCAGACTCCAGGGAGTAAATGGGGTGAGTTGACTGAGACCAGTCCTTTAAACAGGTGCCAATTTCATGTAATTTATGGAAATTATCTTTGTCAGTCAGAATCACACCCAGAAATTAAGAAAAATGAGCTAGCAAAGAACTATTGACTGACCTGCTCCTTTCATCGTGTTGTCTTCTGATAGTCAAGGTAACATTGTTAATGCTACAAAGGAATATTCATCTGAAGATTTAAATACTCCTTTAGAAACTTGAGGCACGCCCTTTAAAGCAGATAAACCTTTTTCTCGCTCGATGTTTCCAGCCAAATCAGGCAGCCACAGACAGGTAGTCTGACCCTCAATCCTGCATTTCCTCCAGCAGACCCACCCTCTTGAATTTTTAGGAGAGTTGTTAGCAAAGATAACCACCCAAAATCAGTTTTATTTGAACTCCTGCCAGATCCAAATGTGGCAGACATCCCAGTAGTGATAAAGCTGTTCCTTTCACTCATCTGTCGTCTTCACAGCTTTCATCTCTAATAACTTATACGGCCAGGTCCTGCACTGGGGTTATACTGGGGCTGCTGCCTTTGGATATCAGGAAAGGAAACTGAAAACAAAATGGTTGTGAGGAAAATTAATTATTTAAAGCTCTTCTCCACGAGCAGTCGTATGAAGTATTGGTTAATACAAAACCAAAGCGATGCTTTCTGAACAAGGCCCCTGGGCAGCAAAGTGTTTGCCAAGACTAAAAATATGGGAATGGAGGAAATAGCTCTTCAGGTTTTCATTCTGGTGGCAGGTGGAAATAATTATAACCAACAGGTTCTAGAAAGAAGTTCAGCCTTTGGGGAAAATGCTTCAGCACTTTTTCAAGATATTTTTCAGGTGCCAGAACTACCTGGGAGAACAGCAACTTCCTTGTTTCAGCCACTAACCCAGAGTCATCCACTGCAAAACACGGGGGGCTACAACTCTGTATAAACTATATCAGGAATGATTTTTACTCTGTCAAATTTCCCATGACCTGTCCAGATTTGAAGTGCATAGTTGACCAAATGGCAGAATCTTTGAAGCAGGTGACTGTGAGGAAAAAGTGAGAGAAAACAGTTTGCATGGAGTGAGTAAGCCAGACTTAAGATGTCCATCTGCTTTTGCCCAGCTTGTCAGCTTTTGCAATGTGCAGGCTTGAAATGCAATTTTGGAAATGCAGGAAAATCTCTTCTTGGAACTGAAAGAAAGAACTTGGTTTTCACAAACAACACTCTAGCTTTACGAGAAATGTCTGAGACCCAGTTGTGCCCTCTTGATGGTTATGAACTTAGAAATCCCAAAGCCAGGAGGACTGATGGAAGCTTTGTAATTGGCAAATAGGATCACCAAAACCACTGTTTCAAAAGGCAGTCTCTCTCCCTCTCTCATTTAACAATTCTGTACCTCACTGATACTCAGCCTCAAGAGGTGTCTCTTACAGATATTTCCTTCTTGGCAGTACATAAGCTGGTGCTGGACATGGAAGCCTGTATAAAGGATACTGACTTTCGAGGGCTGAATTTGACCTTACAGCCCATATGAAGCCACGTGTTGCAGTGCTGCTCTGAAATGCAGACCTTGCCACTAGAATAGTGTACTGGGCACTAGGCAAATAATGCTGCATTCTTTAAGGGGCCCTTTTGAATGTTGTCCTGAGCTGAAGCACTGGTAAATCATATCTATACATCTAGATGGGAGTACAGTGCTGGTAGCTCTTGCAGTATAACATCTGTTAAGATGCCAGCACCCGAGGTTTTTATCTCAGTATTGTCGCTGACATTGTACACAGTTTTGTTTGCTCAGAATATTTTTATCTGGCAAGCCAGACGTCAATCCACTCTTAATGCTTCACAGGGAATCTTTTTTTCTTGTCCAAAAAGGAACTTTATCAGTGTTTTTCTTGAATCTGCATTCTCTGAGAATTTCAGATGTGCTTCTTTCTTAAATCCCTCAAATAACCTTTTCTCCTCCTCTTCTCTCACTTTGCCAGCACATTTGCTTGAGATTTGTATGTGTTTTGAAGGTTATCCTTTTGGTTTGCTATCTGACTTTTCTGTTTTACTGTTAAATTATCAGTGGTTGGAAAAGCAGTGATTTTGCACATGGTCACAAGTGGGTGGGGTGAAATGTTGAAATTATTGTGGCTTAAAAATTTTACTTACATCTGGTGTTAATATAATATTTTCTTCAACCTGGCAAATGTTCGTGATGGGAGACCCACCCTTTCTGCAGACACAGCAGCTGAGGTTACCCTTTCTCCACCTCCTCTCCTGGGTTTAGGGCTATGAAGTGGCTTTTGCTTTTGGAGAATTGTGACATCTGCCGCTCTTAGTAAGTTTTTTGGATATTTAATGCTTCTGAAATGTTCTTCATTGCAGCCTCAGTCTGGCAACAAAAATAAATGCACCCTAAATTGGAGACTGGATTGGCTGTCCAGGCATCTCTACAGTGCATGCAGATTGAAGATGCTTCATTAAAGCACATTTTTAGAATAGCGGTATTACTCAAAGTACCCTTGTACTTGGCAGCACATTATCTTGTTGATTACAGTGCTAAACATTCAGCCCTTCATCTCTTCCTATGTGAACTGAAACATCTGAGCCAGAGTCTGAGACCACTCGGAGGACCGCCTGGCAGATGAAAGCCCCAGATGCCAGTCTTTACAGTTTGATGGGCATTGCAGCATCTGCGCACTTGCTGGGCTGCCTGGTTGGTGTCCTCTTCTCTTCTGTCTTGGCTCTGGGGCTGCACACAGGGAGGTTGTCCGGAAAACAGCCAAAGGGTTTTTATCTGTTTGCTTTCTGCATGCCATTTATTTTTTACTTACTTATGAGAAAAGAAGTCTTATCTCCTAAAAGAGTGTTAATTGTGAGTCTTCACTGGATACCATTCAGCCTGACCTATGAACAATAATGGTACAAATGTTGTGACCATGTGCACCATTGGTTCCTAGGCAACAGAGTTATGTCTTTTGTCTTCACGATGCTAGAATAATATCTATAAAGTATTTTTGTAAGGGTAACTGATGTGTTGGGGCTGAGGAAGGCACTGTGAGCAGTATGAGGGATCTTGGCAGCTCAGTTATTTCTCTTTCACAGTTCCAGGGCTATTTGTGAAACCTGTTTTTCACTTGCAGCTTGTCTTTGTGGACAAATAGTTTAGGGTAACCAAGTTAAAAAAAGGGGTCCTTAATGCAAAGTGGTCTTGTACTTTAGATCCATGGTTAGCAAAATTCCCAACAAGCTGTCCAGTACTGGCAAGCCCTTCCCATGGTCCTCAGCTGTTGGTTGCATTCCTGGGAAAGAAGCTCCAGTGAGGTCTGAGTGTGTAGTGGAATGTTGGTCATTAGGGAAACCCCAGGTGTGAATTTCTCTCCTGTGCACTCTCCTGCAGCTTTACTTCAAGTGACTTTTACCCTCAGGATTTGTGAAGTGCGTAGCAGAAGCTGCGGAGAAACAGGTCCTTGTGGTATTTACCTGGGTCTTACGAGCAGAAACTCTTTAATCTCTCCGAGTTTTGGGGTTGGGGTTTTGGGTTTTTGGGTTTGTTTTTTTTTAAGAAAGTTCAGTCAAATCATTATCAAATTCCAAAAGTTAAAACTGCTTGAAGGAGGGAAACAGTCCTATTATAGCATTACTTTTTAAACATGCTCTCCCTTCGTGGCCTTGCTGAATTCTCTCAGGAAATTAAAAATCTGTTGAAACAGCCATTAAGACACTTCTTTCTTTAGATTTCAGGATGCCACTTACAATAAAACAGCTGCAAAATAATATCTGGTGGCAGTTCAAAGTGAAGATGAAACAACAACATGTGCCATTATACCTTTCCCAAGTCACTCCTAAATAGTTGCGAACCGAAAGGACATTAAAGGGTGAGCAAAAATGTTCTGATTCAATCTCATTGTGGTGATACTGAAACAGAAAGGAGAGGAATAGGCAAACTCTTTTCCTCCAAAATAGAGCTAAAAATACAAGAGTTGAGTGGTATTTGATATTAAAGATTTTTCAGCCAGTTTACAGGTAAATTCTGGTCTTGTCTTAATATTGCATTATGCACACTGACACCTTTTTATTCAAGAGTACTGCATGTATATGAGCTGAAGGGCTGATTTGAATAAAATACTGTGCAACAGAATTAGAGCTGCTTTGTTACAACTGTTTTTTTTAAAAGTGCTTCTGTATAAATAAAATGCAGTAGTAACCCTCTGTGGTTATGGAGCAAGGGTGGCATGAGTGTACATTCCCAACTGCCTCTTCCGTTTACTCTGATCCAGTGGAAACTCCTTTTTCCACAGAATTACGGTGCAAGGTAAAAATCAGTTGGCCACCAGCTAGCCCGCTCACTGGGATTCATGGGGAACACTGAAGGGAAATACTGTATTAACTTGGACAGAGATATCCAGCATGCCCTCTGCCTGCTGCTGTCACTCAGTGTCAGTCAGTCCCTAAGACCACACCACGTGCTGATGCTGCAGTTTGCAGGCTCCAGGAGCTGTGGGATGGGGGAGGGTGGTTACAGGACAGAGGTGGAAATCGTGAGACTGAGAACTTCCAGTGCGCTCCCTTACATGGGAGTTGATGAGGAGACTCCTTTACCTTCTTCTGCAGGGAACAAATTCAACTTCATCAGTCTATAAATGCTGCAGAGAAGGCCTGGCTCAGCTCTCTCATCCCTGTAGACCAAAAGCAGTACCTGTGTGCATGTTCAGTCCTGCAGAGCTTGGATGGAGTGTAGGGCTCTTTTGTGCATGCTTTGTCCTTTGGGATGTGCCGCAGAATGGGGCTCTCTCTTCCAAGCTGCCTCTTTTTTTTTTTTTTTAAATAGTCTTGATAAATGCCAACTAGTCTAAACTATAGATCTTGAGATATTGTGGAAGTCTGCCCCTGGTGGTGCAGAAATTCAAGACCTGCATTCTACTGTGCAATCCCAGGCAGAATTAGTGTCACCTTAATACAGCTGAATGCTTCATTTTGCTCACCCTGCACAGCACTATTGGTTGCAATGCATTCATATGGTAGTTCTGAATCTCTATATGAGCGGTGATGCTGAATACCACTGACAGTGTTTGTGACTGTGTTTCTCCACTTCCAGGCTGATCAGAGAAGATGAGCCCCTAAATGGTTCACTGTAACACCCATTCCACTCTGCCACACGCCGTTTCATTACATCCATCTTTCAGCATTACTTGATGAACCAGCTGTATGTGTAAGCATCCCAAACTTTTCATCAGGATAATTGCGCTCTTTGCCACATTAGGAACTGGTTTGGGGTCAAGTGTTTTCCCAATAAAGAGTCGATTTCTGTTTTAAAGTTTGCTACCCCAAAGTAATTTCTAGCAAGTAATCTTGCAACAATGCATTCTTGGGTCGGCTGAAGACTGAAAGAGCTATAAATCCAAATTTGTTTTGTGTGTCACATTAAGGCTTGAAGTAAGCGGGGCAGCCTCGGAGGAATTTTTAACACTGACTCAGATCATTGTATTGTGAAGATGCGATGCACAGTGCCGGTCAGGTGCAAGAGAGTTTCCAGATGGTTTCTGTGGCAAGGGCTTGGAGGAACGGTGAGAGTTGTTGTCATTGTTAAACCTTTGTATGGCTGATATCATGTAGGTACTGAAACTGTTCCCTCAGGGCTCAAGTCATGTTGCTAGTGGCAGCTACCGAGCCATAACACCGTCATCTTTTTTTGTGTATTTGAAACTAGTACATGTGATGTATCAGGAGTTACCTCTGCTGGCTATCATCACAAAATGCCTGAAGGACCTCCAGGTTTGTGAACCATGCCAGCTAAGGAGGGGAGAGGCAGTCAGGACGTCACTCCTGGTCACCTCCTGTCTGCTAGGCAGTAGGGCTTGGCAGAGTCAGGAGATCAGCTGGTGACAGACTGCCTGACTTAAATTCACATGTCTCTTTTTATAGTCTTTTCTGGTTCTCTCCCGATCCTTGTGATTAAATAAGACTGTATTGCTTGCAGCTCTGTTGAGCACAAGCAGTGAGTGGGAACACCAGCCTCCCACCCGCCCAGTTGTCTGCTCCCAGTTCTATCAGTTAATGGATCTATACATTCCCTTTGTAATTTTCTTGCTCAGACCTCCTCTCTGCCACATGTTTGTGCCCCAGTGCTGCATTCTTCACTGACTTATCCCAAAATGGTCCAGAGGAAGAGTAGGGCAGGTCATCAGCTGGCACAAATTGTCAGAATAAGATTATTGCTCAACCCAAATAAAGGTAGCAAAATATGACCTTCTGTTGTTAAAACCAATTAAGTTTCCTTCCATCAACTTTCAGTTCATTATCCTTTCACCCCTCAGGCCCTGTTCTTCCATCTTTTCAGGCTTGGTGCAGAATTAATGTTAAATCCCATTAGTCTGACCCTATTTTCCCCATTTTGCCTTCTGGTCCTTTGAATTGATGCGCTCTGACAGGTGGATATTGCAGCTTGGGGATCAAAGGGAGTGGCAGGCCCACAAGGAGCTTCAGGAAGGGTCTGGTTTACTCTGATTCACTTTACTTTTAAATGAGGTTTGTGAAAGGGCCTCAGCAGCGGGGTCTTGCTGCAAAGAGGCTGCATCTCTGGTGCAGAGAGCACCGCATGGCCCCTCTGCTAGTGGAGTCCACCACTCATTTCTTGGGATAACTAGTTAGGAGACAGAAGCTCATCACTGGAGGAGTATATATTCCTTCTTGCCTTTTCCTTGGAAACTGTGGGGTGGAAAAAACCCCCACATTTCTTTACTTCAATACATCTTGCCCACTGTGTCAGAAGGACCATTATTCTCAGAGTAATGTGAGACTGTTGGTCACTTTTTGTCTAGATTTATACTGCAAATTAAACAGGGAGATGGCAAGATCCAGTACCAATGTTGAGTGACTAAGCTATACACTGTGGCCTCAGAAGGGGCTTTCCTGCTCAATTTTCCAGCACTGGGATGGTGGTCTCAGGTGTCCTGCTACTTGCAAGCTTAGCATGAGCACTCTCCACTTCTTTATTGACCTGAAGCATTGTGTAGCCACTGTATTGTGGCAGCAGGGAATGTATCTGGTGAGCTTTGCAGAGACACTGGACCTACCTTTGCATCTGAGAGGATGCCTGCCATGCTTTCCCCTGTATACAGCTGGGAGGTGGCCCTGCAAAGATGGGGTGTGATGGGGTGGCTTCAGTGGCGAGCTGAGTCTACAGAGAGGAACATTGTCACTCAAGTCCTGCAGTGAATCACTCTTTGGTGTTTTGCCAGGCATGTGTTGATTTTGAAAGTGATGTGAGGAAGATATGATTGAGTGGCCCTCATTTCCTGATATGACAAATGGCTGAGGGTGGGACAATGGAGTGAATCACAGCCTACAGGGAGCACACAGAGGGAGAGCAAGCTACATTTCAGAAACTTAGAAATGACCAAAATGTAACATTTAGACTGGAAAAGCAGCATGTTAACAAGCATATGCAGAAAACCAAAGATTTCTTATGAGTCCTAAGTTGCAAGACTGTCACACCTGATGGAGGAACACACAGCCCACAGTGGTGGACTTTAAATCCAAGGTGGATCTGCTGGGTAGATCCATCCCTGGCACACAGCCTGGCATAGCCTGATACCTGTTCACACCTCACCCCGATATTATCCTTCTGCATGTGACAGTGAGGATCCTAGTGCCAAGGTGAGATGTCTCAGGAGGGGAGGGCCGTGCATATGTCTGCGTTTCCTCACAGATGCTGGAGGGTCTCCACTCTGGCAGGACAGCAGGATTGCTCCCCCGCACTGGCACCTTCTGTAGTCTGCAGGCAAAGCTCTGCAATGCTGAACAGGGTGGAGAAGGTAGCGGTGTTAATACTGCTTGTGACTGATTTTACTTCACATAAAACATTCTTAAGGTGTACTTCTTCCCACTTTCTTGGAAGAAAGTGAGTATTTTTTATTATAATTACTCAATCTAATGAGCAAATAATTTTTCTTATCGACTTTACAAATAAAATTTCAGGTGGTTGTGGGAATGTATAAATGGTGAAGTGAACAGTTGCTTTAAATCTATGCTCATATTTAATTTTAATTTCATTTCTTTTATACATAACTCTTGGTAATTTAATTTTAGAGATGATGAAAAAATTGCTGAATATAAAATATGCCATGTAAAATATGAACAGTATCAACAAACAAAAAGAACCCGTTCAGCCCTATATCTAGATTTTTTTTCTTTTAACCAAAGTGTCACTAATTTGAGTGATGGACTTGATCATTTCTGCAGCTCACTCCACTTGCTTATTTAATCAGTGATTATTGTTTTCATCAAAATGGGATGTATCATGTAGGCAGATGAGTTTCTATATGAATATGCAACAGCAGACGAACACTGAAAAAATGCAAAGCAGGGAGCATCGTTCTGTACTAAATAAAATCCCAGTGCTTTGATAAACCTAAAAATCCATCATGTTTAGTTTTAATAATTAAATATCCTTGGGTATTAGCAGCTGGTTAGGCAAGTATTTCACTTTTGGTTTTTAGATACTTTTCAGTAAATACATTAGGTGGGCTCAGTTCTTTTTGTGAGACAGGATTGTCATATCTGTCTTAACTCTTTGTAGTGCTGCATCCTTCCAAGTGATACTCTGGCATCAGCAGGAGGATAGCTTATATTTGGGCCCATCAAGAGTTCCTGTGTTAGCTTGTTGAATGCAGTAGTTTTCTATATTCATCGCTACATTGATGCAGTTGGGTAGTAGTGGAATGGCTTGTTACTGTAATAACAGGTACAGGCAACTTTGTGAAAACTAAGTTATCTTGGCAAATACATCTCATCAGCTGTTAGAAGTAACTGGCAGCAATTACATTTTCTGCCACTCTGACACATTTTTGAATGGGCCTTATGGAAAAAAATGATTGCTTGGGAACTTTCCTATGGAGAATTACCTAGTGTGAAACACGTAAGCAAGGAAAAACAGAGCAGTTCCTAGAGTGTTAGGAAGACAGTGCTAATTTTTGTCTATGAACATGCCATGCACGCATGCTAACAATATACCTTCAGACCCTAATCAGTCTTGCCTCTAAATGGGGAAACACTGCAAAACTTTTGTTACAATTTCCTATAGCCCATTCCAAGACCACAGAGCCAGGTTTAAGGTCTGGCCTACGCTAGAGTAAACTGAGTGTGCTGCACTGATTTTGGAGCAATATGAAAGCATGAAAACAGAATGAAATGCAGTCTTCTGCATAGGGCTTTATCAGCTCTAAAGAGGATAGAAAACAGGTATTTTTTTATTGATTAAAGGAATTGAGAGAGGCAGCTTGTCTCATTATTGCAGTTACTAAGAATATTAGTATTTTAAGGAACAAAATAATATTTAATTAGTGTACTGCTTTCTTCCACTGTGCACCTGGTAGAAGAAAGTGCAGAAAGTACATTTACCAATTTTTCTGTCAGGTCATAAGTTATTTTATCTAGTGGGAGAAGACTCTTGTCATTAAAGTTATTAAATAGGAATACACTGAAAAGAGAGAAAATAACACCCAAGACATAGGTGGTTTTTTTTCCCCTGCGGGGTTAAAATTAAGTAAATAACATTACTAAATTTAGGCATTCTGGACATGAATCCTCTTTCAACGTGCATCTCAATGTAAATAGCAACGTGGCTTAAAAGTGTGTAGCTAACCTATTCAGGTGCACTGCTGCTTCCTGCTCCCTGTCTTTTAAAATGAGCATTTACATCAACATTCAACTTCCTTATAGATGGAAATGTAAAATATGATAGACCTTTGACAGTATAATATTGAAATATCCTTTCTGTGCTGAATTTTCAGCAGATACTGTGTTCATTAGCTTCCCACTCTGCATTCAATCACTTCATACAGTCTTAATAGAAAAAGGTTAAAAATGTTCAGACTTGGACACATTGATGTCATTCACATAACTGGTGCAGTTTTATCAGGAAAATCACAATTCTTTCCATTTATACTAACCACATCTACCTTGGAAAGTTGCTGACTAAAGTGTTAATGGCAGCTATTACTGGAAGGTCGCTTAAAGAGACTAGGAACATTGGCCTCGTTGTACTTTGTCTGAACCCATCTGGCTGTGTGTGACAAGTTTCCCATAAAGTTTTTCTCAATACGTGCAAGCTCACCTGCCCCTGCTTGCCCTGGTTCTTCTCTTCCCTTTGTGTCATTAATTTGGGAAGAGTTCATTTTGAACGAGAGCATTGACTCTTGATGGCCTGTTATCCGAAAGTCTGCCACGTGGCATGGAGAGTAAACACGGACAAAAACAAGTAATTAATTCTGCTGCTCAGGGGAGAGCAGAGTTGAGCTGAGCTCTGGCGTTCCTGCCGAGGATCCTGGCCCAGCTCTGCAGTGGCAGCTGTGTCCCTCCATGGGCCCCGACTTGGACCAGACACCTTCCACTCTGCTGCTGGAGGCTGTTGTAAAGGCAAGAGAGATCCGAAACATGTATATGGCTTAACACTTACATGCCTGTGCATGCCTATGGACACCACAGCAGGGGTGATAATGTTCAACCATTGACTCTAGCAGAGAACAAAAATTAAAACTGAAGGTTGTATGTTAGCCTATTTTTTTTTCAATTTGCAGATTTGTGTTGGTGGGATCAAAAGCCAAAAAATGCTGGAAACATACTATAAATGTGCTAGAGCCAAGATAAACAGACTGAAATATGGCTAAATAAAATTGCTTATAGTCCAGGCAGACAGAGACTGAAGCAGGCAAACGTGGCAGCTCTCTCTTAAATAGCTTTCACAACTTTTTCTCTCTCTCCTTTTTTTTTTTTTTTTTTTTTTTTTTTCCCCGGAAAAAAAAAAAGCTTCTTTTTGGGTGGAAAAAACCCAAATAATTTCTTTCTCCAGGTTGGGCCCCTTGTTTTTGGA
>WTSP01006297.1:0-64604 GCA_025331215.1 Actenoides lindsayi | reverse complement strand
ACCAAACTCACCACTCCCTTCTTAAAAGCCTTCCAAACCTTTTTTCTCTCCCCCTTTTTTTTTTTTTTTTTTTTTTTTATGCCCGTGAACAAAAAAATGCTGCTTGTGAGCGTGAAATACACCAATGACTTGCTTACTCAGGACTGGCACCTTGGTTTTGGAAAGCCAGCTCATGTGTGGAGCTGAGATAATGCTGAGTAAGCATTGAAAGTTTGGGTTACATATCCAAAAATTCTAACCATTTTGGATCAGGCTATAATTTGAAGTGTCTAAACCCCATATTGCTTCACCAATCTGCATTATTTTAATTTCCAAATGCAAATAATGGGAATGCCAGCAAGGCCTGATGAACAGGTTTTGCCAGCAGTGATAAAAATGAGCTTTTGTCCATATGTGCAGTTCAGCTAAACTGACATCTCTTGTGAATGTAGCGGGAAAGGAATTTTGCTCTCCTACCATATATACCTTTAATAAGTTTTTTAGTCCTTATCTAAGTTAGACACATGTCTCTGCCTTTACTTAAAAATATTTGTTGGAAATAGCAATTATAGGCCTTTTCAGCAAAGGCTAGCTGTCAGGTACTCAAGCTCTGGGCTGGCAAGATGGAAAAAAATACTAGTGGTGATGTGCTGATCATTCATAAGCTTAATTAGAGAAATAAATAGAAAATTGTTTAACAAATCATGGTGAAACGTTTCCTTCCTTTCTAGCAAACTGCCTCTGAGTTGAATGCATCAACACCAGGTTATTTAGGTAATAATTCATCGTGCACGTAGATGATTTTCTTGGATTATTTTCCTGTGTGCCATGTTCTGCATAGGTGCACATTTGGAAGGAGCTTCAAAAGCTTTTGTTATTCTTTTTTTCAATGCATTCATTGTTGATAAGCATATATATAATCTAGGCTTAGTGATTGCATAGAACTAGATTTATGAAAGGAAACCTACTTTAAATAACACATTTTATAAATTTACTGTAAAAGACATAGGTTGCTTTAAAATTGGGGGGGGAAAAAAGAGCTGCATATGACACAGTATTACAGGATAGTGGTTTTCTTATTTCTTTACTTTTTATTGCAGCAGTAGGGATGCTCAGAAAAATGCACAAATTAGGTCCTAAGATCAGTTCAGAGGTGCTCCTGGGACTGAGAGTTTATTATAAAATACTTTGTAAACATCAATGAGTTAAATCTCAAACTATCAGTGAATTGTGTGATATATCTGTGGTAGCAAGGAACAAACTGAGGTACAACTGGGTTGACCTCCCTGAAAAAGTCTCCTTAATAAGCGTACTTGTGTGTCTAAGAGATCTTAAGATTAGCTAAAGGACAGCTCTCAGCTCTTAATTTTGTATGTAATCATTTCACATCCTGCTCCCTAGCACATGGACGTGTAGGCCCTTACCCATGAAGTAATTTATGAGAATATAGTGTGAAAGTCTCATTCTTTCAGAAGCACTAAAAGTGTGCTGTGGTTAGGCACATGCTGGTAAGTGCTTTACTGGATCAGAGACACAGGGATTGCGCTATCATATGGTGTGTTTGATAAGATCCTGGATAATTTTAATGCTTGTGTTGAAATTGCACTATAAAATAATTGGAAATTAAGTAGGTTACTTTATGCCTAGCAAATACCTAAAGAAAGTCAAAAGCAGCAAGTTAAAAAGTTTTAATGAGTGCATGTGGTGAGTATTTCATTATCATAAAAGCTGTAGGGTTTATTAGCTGATACAAGGCTGGAGTTTTTCATTAGCCAGAGGCATTTCAGAGTTTCATGGGATATAGCTGGAAAACATTCCAAACAAATGAATATTCTATTTTAAAAGAATAATGAGATGTTGAGGGGTTTTATAAACTCCAAAATTTGCTAAACCAATATCTCTAATTAGATGAAGAAACTCTCTATAGAGGCTTTGCATCAACGGCTGTGCACATAGAAAATGTTTTAAGCATTTACATATCAAATACTGCTGGCAGTGTTTTGGCTGCAGTCCAGAGCTGTAGATAGTTTTAATCACATTTGTTCATTAATCCTTAGTGGAATTCTCTTATATGGTCTCTTTAGGATTTTCATTTAAGCATGTGCTGCTGCTTGTCAGCAGTGGGCTTATTTATTTATTTTATGAATGCCATCTGACGCCTTGAATTTATAAAAAATAGATTGTGGAGTGGCTCGGGAAGCTGACGACGGAGTACATTCTTTTTCTCTCAGTAGATCTCCTTCATACCCAAGCATTCATGTACTCTCACTAGGAAGATGTTTATTCAGTAGTGTGACATTTGAAGATGAGTTTCGCTCTTTTGTGATTATGTTAGTCCTTTTCCATAGGAAACAGACAGTGGTTGAATGGGAAGCAGTAATTGAAAGTACAGCGAAGATGATTGTGTTGCTAATAAAATGTCTCGAGAGTCATACAACACTGGCAGAGCTGCACTGAGAGTAGCTGTATCCCGTGTGATGACTGATCAGTGCCTGGAGCATCAAAATGCAGCAAGCTAATGCTTTGAAATACAAGGGTGCGACTACCCAGCCCAGATGGCAGCACTGTTGCTGGAGCAGAACTCTAATCTCTCAAGTACTCGAGCGAGCTGAGCAGCTAAGGCAATAGTTTTCTTCCATTTTCTTGTTCCTCTCTTAAACCTGACTTGAAAGACAAACCATTTAAGACCACACTGTTGTAAAAGCAGAGGTGTTAACAGTTACCTGGAGCCTTCCACATGCAGTTGGCCTCTGAAATCATATCTGTCATTCTCATTTTTATGGTCCGTTTTACGAATGGCTGCTGTTATGGGAATCGGCTTCTCTGAGAAATGCCTGCCATGCTAATGTTTGTTCTGTGATAGATAGCGAGGGTTGAATGTTGCCTTCCCCTTTCTCTGCATTTTTAGAAGGCAGAGGTTTTTTTCTTTCTACAGCCAGGGTCAGGCTCCTCTGAGCCTCCCTTGCATTAAATTGCCTTCTAGGACAGAGGAGGAGCTGGGAGCATCAGTGAGGGGGCCAGGCTGCATATCCAGGGTGTGACAGCTGAACCCTGCAATAAGGGGGCTATGTTTTCCTGTACTTTTGTGCTGCACTTGTGTCATTGACCATCTCGCTGTAAGTCTTTCCTTCGGGAAGAGGTCTTGTAGGTTATTGAATTTTTCTGACTATTTTTTTCTGATCATTCTGCAGTTGTATCGTTTTTTTAGGTTACCCATGCTCGCCATGCACACAGCCCCACATTAGGGCTTACTGGGATGGTGGAAGGGCCAGTACAGATCAGGGTCCCTTACTGAAGTAGGAAGATCTCACCCAGCCTTGCTGCCAAGTTTTGCCATGTCCCCAGCAGACAGTGGAGTGAAGCTTTCAGAGTGCTCTGGATGTGATATAGGCATGGGTGGGAATTCACAGTAATTCTTCCCCACCTCCTGGATTGCTGTCCTTCCTCCCCACCTCCTCTGTGCCTCCTGCTGGTGCTTGGCTGCTGGCAGCTGGAGAAGCTGGTAAGCCCTGAACACGCACTCCTTGTGTCAGAGGGAGAAGGCAGCAGGGTAGGATATCCCCAGGCTAGGAGTAGTTGGAGAAGGGACTCATCTTCTGCCACAGGGATCTTGGCAATGATGCATGTCCTAATATTTTTCAATAATGTGTTAAGTAAGATTAAATTAAGATTTATTGAAATCAATGATCTTAATAATAATTATCAGAATTTATTGAAAAAAGGTAGCAAAATTGAAGGTATTCAGCTCTTCCACTTCCAGCTTCTTGAACATCTGCATGCTTAACCATGGAGTATTAACCTGCTTAGCTCTGAGTAGATGAGTTTGCCCCATAATTCCAGTTTTCTTCTCTGAAGTCTTTTTCTTCTCTAGGGACCTTCTAGAAATAGTTCCTTGGCAAAGAGCAGCTGGGGTTGCTGTACATCTGGGCTCTGTAGGGCTGTGCTTTTGCACAGTCACAGTGATCCTGGGAAAGGAAACAAGAGGAGTCAGGCGGGTATGGGTACAAATACCAAAACTTTGGGCACTGAGAGAACTTGTAACAGTTTTGGCTTACCTCTTCTGACTATGTATTTGTCTTAATCATCCTTGTTTCACAGACCCTTCATTTCTGCTTCAGCCCACATTAGCCTCCTTACCTTACTTTCACAAACACTTTCCTCTTTGTTACTCTGGTTTTTTTTGTCTGTTCAGCTGCTTTTGGGATACTCGCCTACCACTCCAGCAGCCCACACCACGGCAGAGCTACCTCTGTGTTTGCTGACACCACTGTTCACCCCAGCAAGGGCTAACCGCCTCCCTGCACTCGCATCCCTCTCTGCTGCAGCTGTAGGATCTTGGGAACACAGCCTACTCTGTGCCCGCTTAGCAGGCTTGCTTTTAGATAACACTAAATTAATCACGATTAATAATTTTAGCCATTTTCAGTGCGCTGTCTCCTCACAAGCAGTGTTATGGACTAACATGGGCTGTTTGAATTGCACCAAAAGCAAGCGGAAGGCCCAGCACCGAGGTCCAGGTCAGTGTCTGGTGAGACCTGCTGCCTGAATTCAGGAGCTGCCCTCCGAGCCCAGGTGTGGCTGTCACAGCACATCATTGGCACTTCATCGGCACGGCTGCTGTAGGGCGGCCCTTTCAGTTCAGTACCTCACTATTGTTCTTCCAAGGAACACAGCCTCCGTCCTTGCAGTATCTGGTAACTGTACAAACAAAATCTCAGAGCTGTGACTGCAGAAGCGTTGTCAGAGACACTGTAGGTGCCGGTGTGTGCTCAGTTGCAAGGGCTCCCAGGTTCAGTGAGTGCTGGTTGCTGCAGCTAACAACTATTACGCGCTTACCTAACTGCAGTGGGATGGTTTGCTGGGGAAAAGTTGAGCAGCTTGTGAAAGCTCCGCTCCTGCTGTTGTCTCGGTAATGTCATGTGGTTAACGTAGCAATTATTTATTATTATATTATTATTAGTCACAACCTTGGCACATTTATAATTCTTTTGCTGGGAGCGTGTCAATAGAGGCAGGACAACAAAAAGTTAATTTTGTCCCACGTATGTAGCAATAACATGGCATTAATATTTTTTGTACCTGTCAAATTAAAAAATGCGTGAGAAAAAAACTCCTTCCACGCGTTAAGATTACAACAGTGACAATTACACTAAAGGCAAAAATCACTTTCAAATCAGGTTAGTGCTTGAGGTGAGAAACTGCCAAGAGGCCATGATACTCTGGCTTCCACCAGGCTTTGCCCTTCACTTCTGGAGAACTGCAGAACCAGGACTGAGCAGGTCTGTTTTAAATAATTTTGAAGCCACATTTTAATTGTCTTCCTCTAGCTTAACATACTCCAACATTGTAATTTACAAGTAACCACATTTGTGATTCAAGTGAGTTAGTGCTGCCTGGAAGGAGTAGCAGAATTTACTACTTAGTGCTGATGCTAGCATGTGAGAGTAGGCATACAGAAAGAGAGCAGAAAAGAAAATAATGCCAGAAAATAATGATTACAAGTGGAATTTAGTCTGGGTTCATCTTGGCATCTGTCCCTAACCCATGCTTGTGCATGTAATTCAGGATAAGTTCATGACAGCATTTTAAGTTGGGACAATATGGGATATTTCTCATGACTGAAGTGCTGAGAGCAGCCTGACAAGAACCCCTGCAGTAAAAGCCATCCCTTCCCAGGCACTGCTAATGAAGCAGAGCTGGAGAGAATTAAGTTACCTATGGAAGTCTAAAACATGAGACCATGGGAGAGATTGCTATGGATTTCATTAGACTTTTTTGTCAGACCTTGAGCCAGTAACAAAAGAATTCTCCAGTACAAGACCTGCTTTCCAAGCAGAGACACTGTATATACACATAATGTCTAAAAATATTTATTTAGCCTGAGCTTTCTGATACATCAGTAATTAAGTGACTAGGAGACAGAAAGGTGATCTATACTTTGTATGCAGATGCATTGCAACCCCTAGCAGTTCTCATGAAGTTTGAAACAAGATTGCCCAGTTTGGCCCTTGATAAAGGAAATAGTTTATAAACCCAGTCTGGGGATTTACCTGAAATGAGAACACTTTGAAGGCCTCACTGGTGAGTTCACTTGAAGCAGCTGATGGCAAGCTGACCCTTCCTACCTGTGACCTCACCCGCTGAAGCAAAAAAAAGACCCAGAGATTTTTGGCAGGACTGACTCTGCTGCAGCTTCGTTGTGGGTGGGCTCTGGAGTGTGGGCTGAGTTTCAGTTAAGTCAGTGGCTTTTTGGGTTGCAGCAGTCTGTGGTCCCCAGGAAGTTTTTCATACTGTCACTGCTCCCAGTTTTAATTGGCAGGGTCTCCTCTATCTGCAGAGTCACAGCCTACTCTGTGCCCTGGCGACCCATGGGTTCCCAGTCCAGGCTGTGAAGGGGAAGCCCCAGGGTCTGTGGTGGGACAGGCCACACTGGAGAGGGGCACAGGGATCTTGCCATGCAAGGGGCAGCCTGGGCGCTACCAAAATGGCAGAGTCCAAGCCCAGAATCCAACAGAGCAGTTGCTCTTTCCTTCACCTTATTCCTACACAGAATCAAACTATCTTCTTTCCTTACCTGTGTGCTGCCAAACGTTTCTGAACTTTTGATCTAACCTAGCCAAATCGTCATGTAATTGTATATATTTTGACATATGAATAGTCCCATTGAAGTAACTGTTGTTCCTTATGGCCTTCAAGTTGTCCATGCGTTAAAGTACCTTGCTGAATCAAGGACATTTATGTTGGCCTTCACCATCTTCCAAAAGTAACAATGGGTTGTTTTCCTTTTCTCAGATTCTCCAAAGACTTTCTTAATCTATTTTCACAGCTGTAAACTAAGAGGATCTCTGCTCTGTGTTTGGATTAGTCACCAGGACTTGGAGGGTTTGCTTAAAACCAACAAGTCCAGCACAGCTTTTTATTCTCCACAGTGTCTGACCATGGTTATATGCAGGGATGTACTCATATCACCCCCTGGACATATCTGCCAGCACATCTAGACAATGCAAACACGAAGTCAGTGTTCCCCCAGTTTTCCATTTCAGTCCCCAGTATATACACCATACTCTGAAATTATTGCAATGCTCAGCAGTGGTTGGTTATCCTGCTCACACCCTGGGACACCTCAGTCCCAGGCCAGGGGCTGCTCATGGGAAAACACTAGTAGCAGACCTTGCTTTGCTTTGGCAATATCTTCTGAGTTCTCTTGCTGCCAGACTCACCTTTCTCTTCCTTAGACCTCTAACTCTAATCTTGATCCTAATCCTGGGCTGATCAGCCAGATCCCCAGATTGAGCAATGCCAAGGGTTGAATCACCAGCAGCCCTGGAGCTGCTTTTTGCAGCCTCTAGAGACACCACCACCCACCCCCTCAAATGTGCTCCCATCCTCTGAGCTGACCTCGCAGGAGGCTTGGCTGAAGTTTTGCCGTGTGGCATCTCCACAGACAGGCCCCTACTACCTCTGTCCGCCGTTGCTGCAGGAGGAAAGCAGCAGGACCTTGTTGAGGTGACCTCAGTGAAGTTCTGGTGCAGATGTACCCCTTCATCCCAGCTGGCAGACCTTCCCCTGCTTAACACGAATCTACATCATGAAGTCGAAAATGCTTTGTTTCTTCATCAGTCTTCTTCACTTGTCCTCTTCTCAGGGATACTCTCACATACATACAAGCTTTCTCCCCACTTTGAGATCACTGGAGGGTTAGTTTCCCATTTCTCTCTGCATGTTCCACACTTGAAAACCGCACATTTTCCCTCAACCTCTGTACTCTCACATTGTCCTCCCTCCCTGCTACTGGCATGGGTAACCAGCTGGCTAATCCTTCTCCCTGGTGCCTCACCCTCTGAGTGAGTTCAATAATGAAAGGAAATAAAAGTGGGAGCTGCATGGATTCACCCAGCAGCTCCAGCCTCACACACCAACTGTGAAAAGGCTTTTTTCCTTAATCTATATTTGTGCTGTGTTACACACTAGGGAAACTGGTAGGAATTGAATAGGTATATTAGTGTCTTTTAATCAGTAGCATGAACTACTTGTCCTATCCCCATGATTTTTTTTATTTCCTTCTTAGGAAGGTAATATTAGAAACGTTGCACTTGTTACCTTCTGTTACACCATGATAGTTAGAAAAAGATTTTGTGACAAATTTATGCTCAGTGAATTTTCCTTGAAATTTGTGGAGTTAGAGCAGAATTTAATTTGGCGGTGTAGATTTGATATTTCTTCCAGCGATGTCTTCAGCTGAAAATCTCAGCTTTCCATGGCCTTACTTAGACAAAAAATAGGCCCATGTCTTTAGTATTTCTCAGGAGTGCCAAAGGCACTGTGGTGGTGTAGAGACTCTGCTGCTGCCGTATGTGAAGAAGTGTGGTAGCAATCTGTGCCAGAGGCATTTAGGAAATACATCCCTGAAGCCAAAGTTTTCTGAAAGGTGAGGACGAATTTAGCAACTGCATTAGCATCTACAGCATGTTTAATACCTTTCATTTTCTTTTTAATGTCATGTGGTGGATTAATTTAGAGGTGATGTGCAGCATCTTCATGATATTGGGGCCAGAAGAAGCAGTTTGAATGAAAGCTTAATAGAAATTCAGTGTGCACCCATGCTGAGCACAGAATTGGTTGGCCGCATAAATCTAAATGTCAAATAACTAGAAAGTTTTACCACATGGAAATAGGATGTTTTATTTCCATGTTGTCAACACATGAAGAATACTTAGTTGACAAAGAGTAAAACTCTGTGTAAGTTCTCTTTTTAAAAAAAAAACCATAACTAAAATTAGGACTAAGATACCACCAGTGTACTTAAGAAATGAGAAAATTACAATTATTAATTATTTCAAGAGCTAAACATCATGTGGGCATTCATGAGTATTATCTAAAAAGTGAGAAGCATTGAAAAGTTTGTATGACAGCCCCAAGTCCAATACACTTGGTAGAGCACTGCTGAATAGCGAAATATAGGTTGTTGAGCAATCTAGAAATGATGATGTTTTATTTAGTGGTGTGGATTGTTACTTCAGTTGATTTGGTTTTTATCCTGTAAGGAAATTAAAGCTCAAGCACTTCCAAACTTGGTTATATTTCTAAATATCATCTTTGCGTGCCAACTTTTGCCTAGAAACTCACCCAAAGATGTCAGCCATTGAAACCATTTCATGTGGAAGCATTGCTAAGTAAATTCCCTAAATGCCT
Source organism: Actenoides lindsayi (assembly GCA_025331215.1). NCBI lineage: Eukaryota > Metazoa > Chordata > Aves > Coraciiformes > Alcedinidae > Actenoides > Actenoides lindsayi. The sequence goes on along the minus strand of WTSP01006297.1, from coordinate 55,433 downwards.
ATTCATCCCAGTAAGATGGAGAGTCACTGGAGCAGCAAATGTGAAAATCTGCACAGCTTACTCTACAGAAAGCAGTTTTCTGAGGTTGCCAAATTGAGATGCAGAGTCTGACCCTGGGAGGTATTACAACTCACATGAGTGAACACAGGAGGGTCTCAGGCTCCTACATCCTGTCCATTCAGGCTAGTTGATAGACAGATACTTCATTTGGTCCAGGTAAAATCAATGAGGTTATGAAGATAGTTTACTAGGCTGATAACATTTCCAAGTTGTTGCAGCCTGACCCCAGAAGTTAAATAGATTTTATACAAGAGTTTAGTTTAACTTCGTTTTCTGTGGCTTATAATAATGAAACATTTTCAAGATATGGTACTATTGACAGCTGGTTTATCTTTAGTTTTTCTGCCATCAACTCCATTATAGACCATTACTTAAATGTTGTTTTATCTATAATGTTGTGGTTTTGAATGCAACTCAGAGAAGATCTTTTTAATATGATTTATTCAGTTTTTCTAAATATGCTGACCTAGATAAACAGAGAAAATTTTTGCTCCATTGTTAAAGAAATAACAGGCCACGGAAGCTGTCAAGCATAAATACATTCTTGGACATGTCAGCTGAAATTTTGAAAATACTGGTGTCAGATTGCCAGTCATACTAATTGGAATTAACCTTCTAAATTCTTTTGTTCCTATTAATTATATTGGCATTTTGACATCCAAATTCTCTTGCTTTATGCATCCCCTTGGCCTCTTCTCTATTACAATGATGAAAACAAATAATATGCCAATAGATACTTAACCAAATTCCCTAGGAAGAATCTAGCAAAGCATGTAAAATGGGACTCTGAATACAGTCATCTCACAGCTGGATTTTCTTACTTAAAAAGTGCTGGGCAGTATTACTTAATACATACTCTATTACAATGCTTAAAACATATGCCAAGAGTTGATAGGAAATTCATTAAGATGTAATAAAACTGTGCTTCTTTCCAAGTATTCTTTCCTAAGTAGAGACAGTGAAGTTTAGCAGCAGGATGGAAGATTTTTCAGCAGCTGCCTCCTTCAAAGATTCTGAGAATGGTCCTAAAATGAGAACAGAAAAGACATAAACTACTCTAGGCACAGCAAGTTTTACAGTGTAATTTGTACATCTTTTGTTCTTTTTCTTGCAGGACAAATGACCAGTTAGTAGCATTCCTGTCCAGATACCGTGATATGAACTTCTTGAAATCCCATGGAAGGGACAACGCAAGGTAAGCTGGCCCTTCTCTCAGCTTATTTTAACCACGGCACTGACAGTTTTTAATAGTGACAGTTTTCCAGCATTATCTGACTGAAGATATCCCTAGTACGGGAAAGAGAAGTGAATGAGGAGGAAACCCTCTCCTGAGGTAGGATAACACACAGGTCTCTCTGACTTCTTGGCTGCTCATGCTCTTGTCACTAGATTTACCAATTCTGTCATGTTCCTGTTTAAATGAAGTCCTCATGAGCATTCATCTTGTGCGTGCAGAAATTCTATAGCAGGTAGTAAAAAATAATACTGTGAGGAATAATATTTAAATCAGAGTCAACAGTTTTCACAGGAGAGTCTGTGGTTTGGGAAATGTAGAATGTCAGAGTGATTGGCAGGCTCAGCTCTAGCTGGCAATAGTGATTGACAGCAGAGTTAAAGTAGAAAAGGGAAGAGAAATGGCCAGTCTCTTACGCCTTTTTGCTCCTCTGGTGCACCTGATTCTTCTCTAATTCCCTGAGCTGGCTAAGGAAGATAACTGATGAATTATGACATGCCTGCATCAAGCTGGTTTGAATGTGCCAACCTCAGATGGGTTAGAACAATTTAGATCAATTAAACACACTAATCTGGTATTAATTTAATAATAAAATGAGCTAATGTGCCACTTGTCGTGCCCTCACAGGAATAACAACCCATTTATTAGTTCAGTGGTTCCCTTTGACTGTATAAACAACTAAATACCTTTTAGCCTATTACGACATGTTGCCATGTTTTGTTTTTTCTCCTGGATTTCTACCATAAATTCTCTGTGCATCAGGGAACATAATGTGGGACACAAGTGCAGATTTGCCATCCCTGTCTACTGTGGTTGTATAGTCCCTGAGTCCTATAAACACTCCCACTGCTGACCACTAGATGAATGGATCCTTTCATGTTGCCCCTTGGCAGCTGCCCAAAATTTCTGTCAGGGAGATAGAGTGGCTCCCCTCCTCCTGCATAGCCCAGATAACTGTAGAGACAGGACTCAAGCCAGCAGCTACAGAAGCCTCTGAGTAATATTGATGCTTGGTAAAAATTCATTCTGTTGTTGTCAGAAGCTGATCACAAAGCAGTTAGCCCTCTGTTTCTATTGTGGGTGAATTTGCAGCTCTACATCCACCAGTTGAGGGAGAAATTGTATCTAATGTGAAGATCCCTAGCCTGATCTTTCAGTTTAGTTTCAGTGACTCAGTCTTGTCTAAACCAGTAAATGTACCATCTGCTCTGCCATTCGACACACAATTTCCAATTGACTTTCATTTTATGCCCAAGATGTGTAAGTTGTGGTCATGCTGGTGGGGTTTATCCCTGTAGTTAGAATGATGAAATCCTCCAGGCTGAAATACCTTGTATAAGCACAGGCAGGTGAGATGAGACCAAAGGCCCATCTAGGGTGTCTGCTGTGTCCTGCTGCCTACAGCCAATGTCACAGAGGGGCAAAAGAGGGGTCGGGTAGTGGTGCTTCCTTACAGTATTTTCCCAGCCTGCCGTGACCTTTGCCTGGGGAATTTCCACAGCCAAACTTCATGACTTGTTAATTTAAGATTAGAGGGTGATTATTTTTTTCTATTAGTTTTTCCATTTATGTGTTCAATGTTGCCATTTACTTTGCTTTGTCACAGTCCTCTGGAAAAGAAATACCCTGTGGGATGAATGGTATAGCCAAGAGATTAGTAAGCTCTAGAAGCGAAGCAACAACCACAAGGTTTGGCAACAAAAATGTAAAAAAAAAAAAAAAAAAGATAAAGATAAATTAAAAAAACAAAACAAAACAACAGCTTTTAGAAAGGATTTAGGACACAGGCCACTCTCCAAGTTATTGGGCAATAGGAGAAAGCTCCCTTGGGACATCCTATCTCAAAACAAATTGGAACAGGATTTTTTTATTTAAAAAGGCTAGTTGAAATCCTGATAAGGAAGAGGACCCTGGACTAGACTGACTGCCGCCCCATGTACAATAATAATAATTTTGCTGTTCCAAAGTGCTTTTCTCAAAACATGTGAACTAATAGTGCAGGATCTCAGCATTTAAGTATCAGTGAAAGCAACATATAACCCTTGCTGCTACTTTTTATTTTAATTTGTGGATGAATAATGTCTCCTAAACAATAAGCTTTTCAACTGTCTAAATCTGCTTTGTAAACAGCTGGAAAGTCTGAATTTTAAGACATCATAGTCTTTGGATTGTACAATGGAGAGAGAAAGATTAGAAGTGCCATCTTAAAACTGAAATGCTTATACAGCTCAATTACAATATACTTTGTATTCAAGCTGTGCTCAGAATCAGTACATGTTTTACTGCCAAATAAGGAGAGAAACCAGGCTTCCTTTTATAGAGTGAAGTTTTCTTTTAGTTATGCCAAAGTCATTATAAAGTATATCACTCTGATTTTCCTTTAGTGGCTTCAGAAAAGGGAATGGATGTGAAAATGGCTCTTTAACTCAGCAGGAGGAGCTGTCTCAGAGAGACAGATGTATGAAATGAAATTGCATACAGTGGCTGGAGTCATTACATAGTACTTAGTGGGCAACACTTACATTTTCACCTCTTTTCACTGTCTTAGGCCATTACAAGCGAAAGAATAACCTGGTAGTTGTATAAGCTGTTACAATTTGGAACACCTGGAAGATTTGGGGTTTTGGCAGGAGCAGCACCTGGCTGATGTATTACAAAATAGAACGACAGTTAAATGTGGCATCTTTAACAATAGGCAGGAAAAAGGGGGTCGGGGTTTTATGTGAGAAACAGTGAAACATACTGTAGAGGCTGGATGCTGTTACATCTTGGAGAAATCTGGAGCTCATAGGCAGAATACAAACAGCTGAAGTAAAGGCCATGAAAAGTTTGTTATGTGAGTTAATTTCTTGGGCTGTTTTTTTCTCCTCCTAAGTAACGTTCTTTGCAGTTGTGTTGTCCCCTTTCTGACTTCTGGGTTCCAGATACTTTTAGACGTGTTGCCAAACTGTACAGCTTTTAGTAAGGAGCACCACAAGCTCATCCCAGTTCTCAGATGCTGGAGAGACCTTAACTCTTGAAGGGCCAGAGCACATTCCCAAAACCTCCACCCCTTTAAGCCCAGTTCTGCTGATGAGTATGTGTTTCATCATCACCTTTTCAGACATACATTTTTTCCACTGTAGCACATACTGTTCATTGGCATTCTGTACACTGGGTAGATGGTGGTTTGGCAGTCAGTTAGCAAATGGATCGCCCAGTCAATGTTACTGTGTGTTACTTAGATGAATTGCCCAGTATATACCCAAATACTTAGGAAAAAAAATTGATATATTATCCCTGCTGTTCGAATATTTTAACCACTTGGCTCCCAACAGTTCTTACCTTGCTGCTTATGTGAAATATTTGGTGGTTCATTTGGCCCAAATTTCCTTCAACCATACTTTTTTTTGTTATTTTTATTTAAACACTTCATTATTCTGAAGCACACAGACTAAGATCTATTTTTTGCTTGTAAGTAGTTCAGCCCAACAGTTGGATGTAAACTGTGGTGACCACAATAGCAACATGCATCTTCTGTGCAAAGAGGCTGCACTTAAAAAATTTAGACATTACAGCTAACTTTCAAATGTTTCTTATTGCTTTATGCTAAGCATTAGGGGAGCCATAAACTCTTTACTGCTTCGCCTTGACAATTTTCCTCATTGTAGGGCTTTTATTCCTGTTCAGTTTTGGAAAACAATGCTAAGTTTTCAATGCAAAGAAAAACAAAAATAGGTTGAAAATTAGAGAAATATGCAATAAAAAAAAAAAAGCCATATGTCTTGACATGGGATAAAACAGGATATTTCTTGGTCTGGGTAGAGTATACAAGCAAGATCATCCCCCAGTTCAGGAAGGTGCAATAAGTGGGAAGATTTGGAGTAGCCATAATTTATGGGGCAGAGGGTGAATTAGATGGTGAAAATTGAGGTACTGCAAAAGTAATCAGAAACCTTATTACTATCTAAGATCATTGAGCTGCACATTTCATTTTCAGTGGTATAAATAGTAACATTTGTGTCCTTCTTCTGAGGTCATTATGGCCGGGAAGATCTTTTTAAGTTGAACAGATACTGTTGGCCATGTTTTACCCACAGGTCAATAGCCTGATTTGGTAGCTTGAAAATGTGTATAGAAGTGACTCACGCTCGCCCCCAATCACTTGGAAAGTTTGAATCCCCATTGCCTTTTCTTTCTCTGATGATCTAACACGCAGTTTCTGAGATGTTAGGCACAGTAGAAAGACCCAGTGGGATGCTGGGTGGACAGGAGGGTGTCCCTTTGTGTTGCCTGTGGGTGCTGCAGCAGCTGTGATCTGCTGGCTGTGGCAGAAGCAGCCACGTCTGCTGTTGCTGCTCAAGCAGCAGCAGCAGCACGTAGATGAGCTGGCTTCAAGCTCAACCAGTCAGGCCCAGCAGCATTCCCAGGTCAGAGACTGCTCAGTCGTGTGGGTGTTTGGATGAAGTGGAGGTCTAGAGAAGACATTTATTGAAGACAAACAGGTGGCAGAATGTCAGGTTTCATCTCACTGAGTCTATCTGTGGTGAATTCATGCTGTATCTCTGCAAATTATCATCTGCAGCTTCCCTGTTTTGCTTATTTTATATAAAAAGAAACAAAATCACAAGAGTTATGGCCTCGCTGGTGGTGAGAGGAAACGGTTACATTTTTGTCCTTGTAAAAGCTATTCTAGTGTTTCTCAAAAGATGCCATAAGTGAAGAGTGGTGGAAAGACACCCACAGGAAAATTTTTGAAAGTCCCTCCTGAACCTTGTACTCACAAGGGACTGTGTGGAACTGTTGTCAAAATAGGCAATTCTTAGTAGAGTTATTACTGCAAAAAATAGACTCTGCAATGTTCCTATAACTGAAAAGCAATTGTAAAGATTGTTTTTTATTTTTGGAACACTTGAAGAGCTTGCTCTCTGCCCTATGCTGTTAAAATACTGAGAAGCATTAGATTTCCTCTGAAAGAGACATTTCTAGAGAATGGAAGGTAAGATTTTTCAGAACCAGTGGAAGTTAATGCTTAGGAAAAGGTGTATGAGAAGAAAGAATCATGAGGAATTTCTTCTAAATGTGATGCAGAAATGTGATCTGACTGAAGCATTAAATGGATATACTAGGAGAATTACAGATGAAAGAAGCAAATTCTGTAGCGTGTGATGCCCCTGTTGTAAAGCTTGAAAAATCTCATTATGTCCATATAGAGATGGAATAATGACCAGATAAAATGAGTGTATTCATTCATTTTCAACAGCATCTCATGTAGAATGCTCTAAATGCTGTAGATGTTTGGTTTCCATAAAGATATAGCTGATTGAGAAGGGCCACATTTAACATAATATTTCAAAGTAGACTTTCAACTTGAAAGACCCAGTCAAAATACTATACCACTTTTTTGCTACGCTGTAAATGATCTAAACCTAATATTGTCCAATGTTCGTGGCAACAGACTGATTGTGTGCCTCAGATTTGCTTGCACACTGAGCATAAACCTGTTTAAACATATGTTGGAAACAACTGTGGTAACATGCACTGTCAGAATATCCTTCAGATTCTGCTGCTTGGTCTCCTGATGACTTGCAGCCCAGCTCCTAGAGACCCACAGAAATTGCAGGAACAAATGTCACTGACTGCATCTCTCAGTGCTGGCTTATTTTCTGTGGCTGTGTCACCTGTGTTTTCTGCTCTGAACTCAATCCCTGCCTCCTGAAAGTCAGAGGCCACGCTGTCCTTGCTGACAGGCAGGTGCTGATCCCACGGTGCTGGGTTGGCCGCCCCTCTGTTCCCATGCCCCCCAGGCTCTGCTGCTCCATGAGGTCTGGTGCCCTCCTCTGTTGTAGGGCACATAAAGATATGAATGACGAACAGTAATCATACCTTAAAAGTAAGATTTCCCTTTGTTTCTTGTTAACTTTTGAGCATTTAGCACAGTAGGCAAAGCTGCTGAAAGTGTTTCAGTTTGTGTGCTTACTTATGGGTTTCTTCAGAGCAAGGGAATTAAAGAAAGATAAGAAGAATGCTGCTTTCGACCTCATAACATTTGCATTCCAGATTCTGCAGTTTAAACACGTTGGAAAGCAGGTTACAGTTTTTATTTCTCCTTCTCTTTTCATTCATTGTTTTTATCTATACTGAGAGCTTTTTCATAGCCTTTAGAAACAGCAGGAGTTGTGCATTCTGCACTTTCTGCATGCTGCCTGTCGTATCGGGAGGAAATCTTCTTCATCTTGGCAGACTAAGTAGGTGCTCTTTCTTTATGACATTGTACCCCTTGTCAAGGTTCAACTCCATTTCAGGAGTGGGGGATCAGCACTGGAGGCTTTCAGCACGACAAAAAGAGGTCTCGGGAGACATACTGCAATATCATATGTTTAGAAAAAATGGATGTTTATCTGGTACAGTACAGACATTGTGCTTAAGTATCCAATTGTTAGTTATTTCAGGTTTTTTAAATACTGTGTAACCCTTCATAGAATAGAGTTACTCATGGAAATGGGATAAAGTCAGGGTTGTGTCACAGTTAACTAGAAATTCATCGCGTGCTCAGTGGAGGCCAGGATTTCTGGCCTGCAGCAGCCAGGGAATGAAACTACTCTGTGCAGGTTTGGGTTTTATGAACCTGCTTATTACAAAGAATTATTCAGTGACTGGTTTATGGAGACATATTGTAGCCTGGAGATTGCTCACAGATTACTTATTGCAACTGTTACACTCAAGATTGTCAAATTACTATTCTGTGCTTTCTACTTGGTCACCTAAATTGCAAGTTATTGTTTTATGCTTCCCAATTGATTGATACCAGTAAGTGTTTCCAAGGTGGCTGTCTGTGCAAACACTGCTGGCAAGAGACTCTTGTATTTCTCATCTGTAAAAATATTTACTTGACTTTTCCCACCAAAATGAGCTGACTTCTTCAAATGTTCACCCGAAGAGAGTTAAAAGAGAAACGAGAGTCCAAGTAATGTGCAGTTTGTCCACATATGTAAAGGAGAACATGGACGTGGTGCTAGTGGGGCTCCAAGCTCTGCAGATTCTTGCTTTGACATTGACTTTTGACTTATGATGAATGTTTTGCTGATGTATTGTTTAACTTTTATTCATAGATCTTATCCTTGTATAGTGACTAATGATGATGAGGTCCTGAGAGGTGTTCGTGGTTAATAGTGCAAAGTCAATGGGAGGTTTTCTAGGGAAGAGGCCAGAAACAGGAAACATTTAAGAAACCTTTTCATCTTAGAAAGTATATTCTTTTCAGACAAAAACCTTTTAGTGACCAAGTTACTAATGATTAACATTTAGCAACATGAAAGCCACTGATGTTTTAAGAAAGTTTTACTTGTTCATAGACTTTGGAAACCAGCAAGCAGCAAATGGTCTTTCTCATATACTGTGTAGGTGTGAGGATTCAGGAGCAGGGGTCTCAAGAGTTGCTGTGGTATACAGCATCACAGAAATCTAGTCAAAAGGATGCTGCTTGAGTGTGCTATTTTTGCTGATATTAACTAAATATGTAACGATATATGTTAGTAGTTAAAACACATCATAAGAAGAGCTGAGCTGTGTGTTTATATCATGTTGTAGGAGCGTGTGCTAAACATCTTACAAATGCTTTATGTGTTATACAATCCTAGAGTTTCATCTGAAATGCATTTATAAATATTTAAATACACTACAAAGTAAGAGGAATTCCCTAAGCTGGGTTGCAACCACGAGCTGTCTGGACAGTTAACTATCTATGTTCAGTGTGACAGACGTGCTGCAGGCAGTTGGGTTTTCAACAAAGTATAAAAATAACCATCTGGAACCATGTAAACCCCGAGGCTGCATCCACTCACAGTCAGGGCACAAATGGCACCTTTTGCACATGTAGTTGCCCGATTACTGAGCTCAGCTGGCAAGATGTGTTCATATTATGCTTTCTTGCTGCTTATTTGCAAGTGTAATCCAGGCTCCTCAAAACTGAAGGCTCTTTAGGAAGAGTTAAAATTGATTAAGGGTAAGCATAAAATGTCTGAGATGGAGTGTTCTTTGAAGTAAGGTAAAGTGGTGTGCTTTTTATTAACCCTCATCTTATTTTAGTTTTATTTTCTCCCAGTTGATTCTCTTTTCTCATCATTATTTTCCTCCTGTAGTTTGTCTCAGAACAGCAGAAAGGTCAAACGTCAAGATGACAATCTCCATTGTATTTGGCTAACCATACCTTGGTACGATTGTATGTCATTGTCCTGGCAAGCACAGTTGCAGTTATCAGAGGTGCACCAGTCTTACCTGAATTTGAGAGTGTCAGGAAGCACCCGAATTTTTCCACATTGCCTAAGATTATTGAAATGCTATTACTAATCCTTTTTTTTTTCTTCTTCTTCACTTTAATGGGGGAGTTACATGCTAGGTGTCTTGTAAAACCCAAGAGAGAAAAACCTGAGGGGAAAATCTCCATTTTTTGCATTTCATTGCTCTCTTTGAAGCTTGACATGCCTTCAGAAAATGCACTGTTTTGATATTACACTGAGCATAATCAGAAACTAGCAAAATACAGCATTAGACTAGAAACAAATCAGTAGGTTCATGCTTTTGCCCTCCATCGTCTTACCTTTCTTTTCAGAGGTGGCTGCTGCAATCATTGTTGAATGGCTAAGTCAAGGATTTCTATGAACTTTTTGTAGTGTTTGAGGGGCTTTGGTTTCTTGAAGAGGCCTGTGTGGCATACGAACAGTACTTTTCTCTGTACCTCTGGCAATATCCAATGTGTTTAGAGTAGGTTGTTGCCTCCCTCAGTGCCACGGCTATGGCTGGAATAGCTAGGAGCATCAGTCATCCTAGAATAGAGTCTGAAGGGGGGAAAAAAACCTCATCCACCTTTTCCGCTTTGGTTGCAGTTCAGCTCTGTGTGCCAGCAGTACAGCCTAGGCTTGCCAGGGCAACCCTCTGCCTCCTCAGGCAGGATCATTTAGCTTCTAGCAGATGTAAAATATGCTTGGTCCCCTTGGCTCCTGAGGGACGTAAATGGACAGCAAGAAATTGCCCAGTGGAGAGCTGTGTCTTCAGAGCACCTTGTATAAATTATTGCTTCATAGATGAAAGGAAATCATTTGCTATGCTAACACGTTGTTCTGTTTAGGTGTAATGACTGTGTGTGAAGTAGGCCCAGTAAGGGTAGGCCTTCTGAGAACTGCCTGTTTCCTATTTGGTTATTATCACCATGTAAAACCTGATGTGATGTTTCTAGGAAGGTCTCGAGAAGCATGAGCAAAAGGGTCATCTCTTTGCAGGTCTCCAAAGGCATTGCTGCTCTTCAGCTGGGCTGTGCTGCCCTGCTGGAGGATGAATGGTTGGAAAGTACATTTAGTTTTCTTCTGATAATCTCATCTAGGACTCCAGGACTGAGATTTGTTGTGAAAGCACTCATGCTCTCAAGAAATGTCTGATTTCTTTCAGTATGCTACGTTTTGCTTGTCCGAGCCATTAGCTCAAAAAAGTTGTAGAACTGTGTACATATTAAAAAAAAAAAAAGGTGCCTGACAACTGTTTTGGAAAACATGAAGCTGTGAGCCTAGATTTGCTGGAACCTTCACATTTTGAGTGCAGCCATACTTCTCCTGTTGCCAGTTTCAGACAATAAGACTGAAGTTGTCTAACTGAGCTTTCTGGTGTTAGTAAGCCCTATCATGTAGTACAGGCTGAGGGAGGTTGTAAGTACAGTGGGTTTTGAAGTGCATAGGTATTTGTTTGGGGGTTTGTATTGCAGTCAAAGGAACTTCCATTTGAAAATGAGAATAAAGGGCGATAAATTGGTAGAGATAGCCATTGAAAGAAATTACTTCATGGAAAACAACTTTACATTCCTATTTAAATATGGTCGATAAAATTCTATTATTTTCTTAAAATAATTAACTCAAATGAGCATTTAGTTTTGAGGGAAATAAATAAATGACCAAACTTGCAGGCACATTAATATTTGATTTGGAGATAACTGCATAAATATTGAATTTCAAGATTACATTCCAGAGAAGTGCATTAAAATTGCAAGACTTTTCTATTATCCTTCATAATGGAACATGAAATTAGAAACTTGTTCATGGAAAGAAAAATTTCTCCACTCTCATATGTACATTTTCTTCACTGTTGTGTTAACAGAGGAGCTCTTCTTCTCATACTATGTGAAGAGACAGAGCTATCAGTAGGACATAGAGCCTGAAGTCATTTACGGTCCTTTTGAAAATTAATATGCACCATTTCATAATTACATCTCAGTTCTTGGATTGGTATAGAACAAAACTTTAACCAGGGAGTTAGCCTACAGGGTTCACGCTCATGCTTCCAGGTGCAGGAGTCCAGAAAGCTTTGTTGGTTTTCCTTAACTTTTATTTCTTTTTCCCTTCCTTTGGTCGCATGTGTTTGAGGGTCAGTAAAATGTCTTCTTGACTTCCTAATCTGCTCTGTGTTGTTTAAGAGGGAAACACAGGTCTTTTGGTCCTCGCAGCTCTTGTTCGCTGCAGTTCTTACATCCAGTGAGGTCTGTGTTCTTGTGGATGTTAGTTACTGTAGTGGTTAGCTGGTTAGCTGGCATTTGTTATTGCTCAGAACATGTGGGACAGCCACTCACCGTTACTGACAGCGCTCAGCCCCCCTTGCGAAGGTGTCTGCTAATTCATGGCTGCCCTGCTTCCCTTTCTGGGAAATAGTTCTGAAAATGAAATAACAAATAGAAACCTGGATCAGACAGTCTCAAAACATGTGTGGGCATCCAGTCCAAAGTGTTTTCAAACACAGATTGGTTTTCCAACTCTTTTTTTCTTCTTATATTGGTCTCAAATAATTCATTTCCATAACTTTACAGTTCTGCGGTTGCTCCTCTTATTCATGGTTCAGAGATAACAAAACATTGTTCCCCATAGACTTGAAAATGAAGCAAACATACTCATTCTACAGCAAAGAGCAATGCAATTGCAGTTCTTCTGAATTAAATATACCCCGATAGAACAATCTGTGGCATAATAACATAGGAGAAATTTGGTCATTTTACCTTTATGTATGGTTTACTTTCTTTTTTGAAAGCCATGCATGTATTTAGAGACAGAAGCCTACCACACAGATTGTGTTTAGTTCCTGTTCACATTACGGTCCTTCTGTGGTGGTTTGTTAAGAGTTAATGAGCATTACCTATTTTCATACCATACAGCTCTGTAATTTGCACAGTTCTGTCTTAGGACAGCAGAAGGTGTAAATGATATTTGAAGGCAATCTGTTGATCTTTGCCTCTATAACTGAACATATAACTGATTAATCATTTATTAAACCTCTCTACATTATTTATGTGTAGAACAGAAATACAAACAAGTGACCCTTTTGTCCTATTTTGTTTGAGAAAGTAGCTTCTTTGTTTATAAAGCTAGTGATGATAACGAAATACAAATTAACTTTTAATGACTGCTTTTGTATTCCCTCAGATTTATCAGAAAACAAGGACTGGATCGGCTTTTCCTGGAATGCGATACCCATATGTGGCGCCTGGGGGACCGGAGGATCCCAGAAGGAATCGCAGTTGATGGAGGGTCAGACTGGTTTCTCCTGAACAGGAAGTTTGTGGAGTATGTCACTTTTTCTAATGATGATCTGGTAACAAAGATGAAGAGGTTTTACTCTTACACGTTGCTTCCTGCTGAGGTATGTGAATTCAAAGCAGTCCCTTTCTGTGTTCAAAACTACAATGTTCGTGCTTGTCCCAAAAATCACTGAAGTCAGAGGGGCTTTTGCCTGATTTTGGGGAGCTTTGGATCATTCCATAGTGGGTAGTGAGAATTTTACTCCTATGACAAGTAAGTCCTGTAGTGTTAGAACCACTTTTGTAGTTGTTCGGTGGCTTTGTTTGTTTGTGGGACTTCTTTGCAAGGAGTGGCTTTGTTTTATATTTTTAAGCCTATTAATCTATTTATTACTGAACAACACAAAAATCCAGCTGCCCTTTGCTTACAAATTGTTCCTTCACAAAGCCTTTGAAGGCTATTAGAGATGGCAAATTGTCTTCATAAGTAGCTTTCCTCACTATTATCCAGCCCTTTTCTTTAAAAATAAAACCCCTGCAAACAACAGTTTATTGTTGTATTCAAAACTCAGCTAGAAGGCATAGTCACAAATCATTTAGATCACTCAGGGATCGCTCTGGCTACAAGTGATGCAGAAGGGGAGTGCACACCAGGATGGGTTTTCATCTAGCATGCTACAGTGTGTTGGGGAGATGTGCGTTATCTACGAAGAGAGCACAGAGCCTGGTGGGTTGTCAGGCTGTGCTACACCTGCTGCAGCAGGTACACTGCTCCCCTGCCTGGTCAGGCTCTGCTCCCAGGATATGAAGCATGCAGCCATCTGAAGGGAGACCTGATGACTGTCTTGAAAACAATAACTTCATTCCTCACTAGTGGCCCCTGAACATTTTGAGGGATTGATGAGACCAATCTTGCAAATCTAGGCTTATTAGCTTGCAGTGGAGTGCAACGATTGTCATCTTTTGATAGGGGTTTATTATTCCACACACATGTTGAATAATCTTGCTTTAATCCCATTTCTGTTAAAAATCACCTTTTCTCTCAACTCTGATAATCTTTTCATCCATTATCTAGCAGAAATTTCTGTATCATTATAGAAGGACACAGGGCAATGGGTAATTGGGTAGGGTTTTTTTTTCCCCTCTCGCTTGAATGAGAATGGATGCCTTTATGGGTTTAACCAAACAGTTCAAGCATAAAATCCATATTCACTGGGCTGTCATTTAACATTAAAAAGGGTAGGGGGATTATTTGGGGGCTAGCCATGCTAATGTTATGATGGTTATTTATAGGTCTTACTAGTGCTGATTTTAAAGAGAAGTCACTGCTGCAAAAATCATCTCTTGCAGGGCTAAATTTTATCATATTCCATAGCTTCTTTGCAAGATACATTGCTGGTTTCTTAAAATCACCCTCGCTTCACTGACCTGTTAACCTGCTATATCGGTCCCCATTACACATGATTCATGTAATAGCTGGTATTATCATGATATAATTAGGATAGTCCAATAGGAATTCATAGCTGCCTTGAGTCAGCAAATAAAGACTTACGATTTCAGATGTAATTGCAGGAGGCAGAATGCCCTTCTTGTGCCTGGGGTGAACTGTATATTTCAGAACAAGGCCATTCAACTAGTAATGTATTTTGGAGTGCTGAAGATAGAGACACCCACAGAAGAGCTGTTTGAGACTGTGTTTTTTCTTAGTAACCAGGGTGATGGTGAAGTTCTGAGAATTGTCTAAGGAAACAACTTGAGAAGTATCATTCACACATTGCTCAGGAAAATAGTCCTAAATCTGTTGGACCGGAGAGTAACTTGAAGAGAAATAATGGAAATTTCTTAGAATTGCTCATACAGCTGAAATAAAAATAAAATAATAGCTGGCACTGATGCCTTTCCTGGAGTCCTTTGGACTCCCAATACTCGAAGCTGGTCGTTGCAGAAGGGCAATTATTCTTTGCCAGGTTACTGTAACAAGGCCTCTATTGTATGGTATTACAGTTTGGCTGGGTCTGTAGCATGTTGCCATTTCTTCATGCTCTATGGAATGTATATGTGTCAAGTACTTCTCACATATGGCAGAACAATAGAGTTTGTTAATTCTGTCATTTTGAAAGAAAATAAGTCTCCTGCATCATGTTCAGGCCTATGGGCTGAAGTGAAGGAGAAAATGGAAGTCTGAGGAGCGGAATGTACTGATATCCTCTGTCTTTCTTGCAGTCCTTTTTTCACACTGTTCTGGAAAATAGCCCATACTGTGAGTCCATGGTGGACAACAACTTGCGCATCACAAACTGGAACCGTAAACTGGGTTGCAAGTGTCAGTACAAGCACATTGTTGACTGGTGTGGCTGTTCACCGAATGACTTCAAACCAGCAGACTTCCACCGATTTCAGGTAACTGAAGCAATCAGTCTCTTCTCTGATACCTGCAAAGAAGCTCTTCCCTCTTGGCTGAGGTGTGGAGAGCTGTCTGGCTGCATGGATGCAGCAGGGAGTGGGAAGGGAAGCTATTACCCCTTCAAGCAAGGTGGAGAAAGGTGTGAGGAAGCTTTGCTCTTCATTTCAGGAGAATAAAAGATTGATTCTCTGATGTTTTGGCCCTTGAGACTTGCTACTATGTGTTAAGGTCACAAAACAGCTCTTTGGACTACTTGTCATTGGTAGATCTGCTGTGCTAGAGAAGGGAATCTTGACACATCTTTCACTGTCCTAATATTTCTTGGTAATTTGTCAATTCATTGCAAAGGGTTTTTTTCCAAAGTTCGATTTCATAAAGCTCCTGGCTTTCATTGTTAAGCAATGTTTTTCATCTTTGAAAAAAGCTTAGAAGTTGACTAGAGTGTCTGCCAGAGGCTTACATAGCACAAGGCAAATCGTTTTTTCAAGATTATATTCATCAACATGATTATACTTAAGTTTATCTCATGGTTTTGGGGGCCAAAGTCATGAGGGTTTGATCACTCAGACTTGACAGGACTTCCTTTAAAAGTTTAATCAGTTCCTTTGTGATACAGTTTCCTCAAGGCAGACATGAGAGTAAATCCTTGTGCTGAAGGGTGCACTTGGTCTCAAGACTGTATCTGGCCTGTGTATCTTCTATTAAGAATGAACAACAGCTTGTTTCAAGGTCACCAGATTTGCAGTTCCAGCCCTGCAGCTCCTCAGGGTTCCCTGCATAAAGCATGTTTGTTCAGGCTTTGTGTGGGATAGGGAATGTGTTACCCTACAGCACAAAAATGATGACTGCTCAGAAACAGAGATCTTTTCTTTATTGTAATGTGCTGCCTACCAGGCGTGGTTGAAATCAGTGACACAGGCACTCACAAAAAGAGCAAATGAGACATTATCTGAGAGAGGCTCTGCTACCCCAAACACCAATCCCGGGAAGGTCTTCAATACAGAAAAAATGGCAGGTCTTAAAAACACTCCTGCCAGTCTGCAGAGGCTGACCTGCTGCAGGCTGGGAAAACAACCCACAATGACACTTCAGAAAACAATCAGGTAAACTGAGCTGCCAAGGGGAAGTTCAAAATTAGAATAGATGTAAAGGCAACTTCTGACACTTGCCTGATGAGAGAGCCCTTCAGATGAACCCCAGAAGGCTTACTCATGGTTCCTATGGAGGCGCAAAGGAAGCTGCAGAGGAGAAGATCAGAGAGACCACAGTATGTGCTCTCTCAGACTAAAACTGAGCATCCTCAAAAGAATTTTTCAACCATCTGGGGCACTTTTGAACTCCTTGGAACCTCAGAACCTATGCTCAAATACAAGCGAGGCAAACCAAAAGATTTTTAAAAGCAAATGGTAGTTTAGTAGCATATAAGCCAATACCAGACCCAGGATTGTGTCAAGTGCAGAGCCAAAAATCTGTACAGGACCGAGCAAAGCTGAGAAACCTTAGCCACAGGTGACATCTCTCCCAAGAGTCCTCTTACCACCTCATAGCAGCAAATCCATACACACAAAATGCTGCTCTGCCTTTACTGAGCCCTTACTCCACAGGCGGCTTCTCTCTCTGCCTGACCACTAATAGCACGTGCCATTGCTGGGCTGTCTCCAGGCTAACGTGGTGGTTTAGAAAGTGTTCCTCAACCCTCCGGCACTTGGGGAGCCTTCCAGAGCAAGGCAGCCAGGATTGGTTGTTGGCATGGAAGGACTGGCAACACCTGCATTTTCATTGAGTAATTGGCACTCTTAATGACAAGTGGTCACAAAGGTGACCTTTTAAGTCACCTTTGCCCATGCAGAGGACCAGTTCACGTCCTCACCTCCAAGCCATTGCTTCGGACAAAGCATCGTGGTCAAAAATGAGAACTCACTCCCGTGTCTTTTCCTTTCGTATCACCACAGCAGACTGCCAGGCCAACTTTTTTTGCCCGCAAATTTGAAGCTGTAGTGAATCAAGAGATAATTGGCCAGTTGGACTACTACCTGTATGGCAACTACCCATCTGGCACACCCGGCCTGCGGTCATACTGGGAGAACGTGTACGAGGAGCCTGACGGGGTGCGCACCCTCAGCGACGTCGCCCTCACCATGTACCACGCCTTCTCCCGCCTGGGCCTGCGCAGAGCCGAGACTTCATTCCATGCTGCTGGGGACAACAGCTGCCGGTTGGTCCGAGTCTGTCTTTTTCGGGGTGTTTTAAGGGGACGCAGACTGAACTGCCAAGTGCTGGCAGAGGTTCATCTACTTGGCTGTGCTGTCTGGAGCTTACTGTCACAAACTGGGCCAGGCAGCTGCAAACGTACAGCACTTATTTCCAGGAGTGTTTATGCCCATAACAAAGCATTGGTTATTCAGGGTTGACGTTATGTGACCTGTTTGCTGTACTTTTAAGGAGCTCCTCTCCAGCCTTACAAAGACTGACAGGATCCAGTTGGGCAGTGCTACCCCCACTGCTGTGTTTTCTTCATTTCAGCAAGTGTATTATACCCAGAGCTGCTAAACCGTCTGTGTGATTGCAGCAGAGGTCGTGTTCACCTTTGTCACGCTTACCAAAAGCAGAGGACAGGATTTCAGAATTAATCTGAACACAGGTTAATGGTCCTTGCTTGTTTGTTCACATGCGTGCATACATGGAGTACAGAGACCTACTTGCTTGAGCTCAGTTTGCCTGCTTGGAACAACTGTCTGTCACAACATTGTGGCAAATGGTTGGGATCCATCAGCATCAAATAAATAAAGTGCATGCATGTATAAATATCTCAAATAGGGGTCCGTATTCTTTAAAGGGAACCCCTCTATATTCTAGATTCCTTTATCACCTGTAAGCCTAGCAAAGAAGAATTTCGTCTAAAAGGGGCTGCAGGAAGAATTCCTGGAGTTAGGCTCACACAGAAGAGGCTCTTTTAATGGTAGATGTTTGCTGCCGGCAAACATATCTGAAGCTGTTTACGTTCAAAGCAGAGAGTTAATCTTTTAAAGTCTTACTTCACAGTCTCTTAATTTCTTCTTCAGAATGTGTTTTTTGGACCCTCCTGGTTTTTTATCCTAATAGAAAACATACAGCCTAAGTCAGCAAATACTGAGGACACTCCATGTACTTTGGTGGATGGACTTTGCCCCTCTTTTGTTCTCAAGAGGGAACCAAATGCGCCTTGACCTTCCTACTCAGTCAGGGAAGTGCTGAGCAATGTCCCATTTAGAAAGATGTGGCAATAAGTGATCCAGATTCCTATTACGGCTTTGTCAGTAAAGGTTACAGGTGCAAAGCAATAAAAGATCAATAACAATTAGATAGAAATAATCACTATTAGCATGCCTTCCTTACATGAAATAAAGACAGACCTAAAGAAGTCTTGGATCATTTGTCCTGCAGAGTGAAGCCAGCAGAGAGGAAGGGAGCTACGTGTAACCAGTACTGAAATAATTTGACATTTACTTTTGTGCTTATTCCTTTTGCCAGTGTTCTGATGATGATTTATATCAACAATCAGTTTCATTTCTGGGGAGCTTTTCATTGCCCAGAAGCTCAAGGTGCTTTTCAAGCTTGCTCAGATTATAGATAGGGAAGCCATGTCATCCTCTGCTGATTGCAGCTGTCTCCAGGATGAAGCACGGCTCCTTTACAGCACGCTGGAGCCTCATGAAACAGTGCAGGGAGGAGCTGCAAGCAGTGGTAATGGAGCTGAGGCTTCATTTTCATAGCTACCTTAGATTCCTCAAAACACTGTTGGTCAGCATCCAATTTGAATCACAGAAAGGTGGATAATCCTCGGATTTACGATTCACGTCTCTTCTCTCTTGATACTGTGTTGTCTTTCTAGGTGCGCACATATATACACCTCCTCTGTCCCTCTCATGTTTTCACACATCTCTACCACAGTAATGCCAGGGATCTATTTGGGCTGAGCACCTTGACAGTGTTCCCTTTGCTGTTAGGGCTGACAGTAGCATGAAGTTAGCTGATAGTGCAGTCACCACCCCAGCTCATTTCACGCTGCTGCAGGCACTGCGAGGAAAGCCTCCACTGCTTCAGATCACTTTTGGAGTCAATCCCATGCTGCCACCCGCAGTGGCCCAGGAGACTTTTATAAGAGAGGCTGCTTTGCACACTTTTCTAACAAGGGCTAGCTCCCAGCCTCAGAAAGCTGTGCCCCCTGCAGACTGCTCTGGTACCAAATTAGATTGCGTATCAGCATCTTCAGTGGAAGCAACATTAACGAGTGATTGAGATTTAATTTATTTCTCTCCATCTCTAGGCATTTTTACTCACTGCTGCCAAGAGACAATTTACTCAGGCTATTTCAAGGATATTGTAAATATTTGCTGCTGCACACATATAAAACAGCAGGCCTTAGTACTGAAGTACATAAGTCAGATTCTTGCTGATGCTGGCTGTGTAGCTTTGCTGTGGTTTTGCTCAGTCCATCAGTGCTGGGCTTGTTTGTACCCCATCTTATTATGTTTATTTCTCAAGCTCTGGAGATTTCTTTACAGGTGTTGCTGGTTTCATGTGATGGAAAGTTTTCTTGGTTAGCTTCTCTTAGTCCTTATGTCTTGAGGTGTAATAACTAGCATGAGGAGTCAGACTTCGCTGACTTGACTGGGAAGGGGTGATACTGGTTCGTTTTAAATGCGTTGCAAACACACTTGTTTCACAGTTAATATCAGTGCTGTAAAGTAGAAAAATATTTTATTTCAGAGCTATGAATAACATGTTTTTAATTATTTATGCATCCATATGTACACAAACATCATTACAGATGTTTCTGAGACTATAGCAGACAATTGACCATAAATTTTAATTAGTTGAAACCATGACTACAATGTCTTTAAATTCAAACTGTAACTGAAAGCTTCCAAATCTCCCCATGAAAGGTTTTTTCTATTTGTTTGGTTGAATTTTTTTACCTTATTTTCAATTTATTTTTAATTACAAGTAAGAAATCCATGGCAAAAGCAACCTCAAGTATTTAAGGAATGTGAAGTTTATTTCCTGAAATAAAGGGGACCTAGAATGGGGACCAGATCCTGATGTCATTGGCTGCAGTGCTCTTGGAGAATGGGTTGGGGCTGAGATCTACAGGGGAGGAATCGAGCAGGGCATCAGGTCCCCCCTGCCCGGCCTCACAGCACCCTCTGCTGTCCCCAGCCAGCCAGGGAGGCATGGCCATGCCCAGGCATTGCTCAGGACTCACCCTGCTGAAGGCACAAATAACAGGACCATCTGACATGGAGCAATAGACACATTGCTTGAATGTCGTTTATCCTGGCAAACAGCGCCACAGCCTAACAGTGTCTGTCTCTGGGTTACACTTCTTACCCAGAAGAGGTAGTGTGGGAGGGGAGTATTTGGCACGCAGAGGTATCTCCTTA
Source organism: Actenoides lindsayi (assembly GCA_025331215.1). Classification (NCBI taxonomy): domain Eukaryota; kingdom Metazoa; phylum Chordata; class Aves; order Coraciiformes; family Alcedinidae; genus Actenoides; species Actenoides lindsayi. The sequence goes on along the minus strand of WTSP01006297.1, from coordinate 34,782 downwards.
AGGAGCTTAGAGCTGCAAGTGTGTTCTAAATGAGCACATGTTCTTAGTCCTGTTTTTTATGTTTCAAGGCAAGCAGAACAGCCTAAGAATATTTGATAATGAGTCATGAACGCATTTGAAATCTCTTCATGTACAGCGGTGAATTTTCTAGTTGAAATGAATGCTTCCTAAGCCATTAGCTCCACGTAAGTGGAGATTTCATGTCTCTCTTGTGTAACAGATGAGCGTGTGCATGTGCTGTTTTACAGATACTACCCCATGGGCCATCCAGTTTCCGTCCACCTTTACTTCCTCGCTGACCGTTTCCAAGGCTTCCTGATCAGACACCACGCAACCAATCTGGCTGTCAGTAAACTGGAAACTTTGGAAACGTGGGTGATGCCAAAGAAAGTCTTCAAGATCGCAAGTCCACCAAGCGATTTTGGAAGGCTGCAGTTCTCAGAGGTAAGAATTCATAGCTACCCATGCTACGAGGCTCTGGAGAGATTGTGTGCTAATTCAGCAGCCTTTGGAAACCATATTTCCTGTAATTTTTAGGTGAGACTGGCTCTCTAGCATAATGCACATCCTTTTCATGAAAGGAGGTACTGTTGCCAGTTCAGATCTGTGGTCAGACCTCACTTTTTAACGTTACTATGAATGTCTTCACTCCCTCTTGTTTTAAGAACAAATCGAAGGCACTTACTGTTGTAAAAGGAACTTAGTAACTTAAAGAAGTTGTGATTGGGATTGCTGTGAGTGCTGCGAGAGATACCTGGGAAAAATGCTATGTTTCTGCAGCTTCAGATGTGAATGGGGATGCGGTAAGAGTTCCTCTCACGTATGCTGAAAGACACCTCATAAAATTAGTGACAGTCAGACACCAGTGCCACATGTGAGGAGGATATTGATGTTGTAACACAAAAGAGAAAATTATCACAGTGGTGTCTGAGATTTCCCACAAATCCTGTTATTTCTTCCAGGAATTTGTCTCAGGATCTGACACAGACTGTAAAAAATGTACCCTAAAATATATCAGGAATGTTGACCACTAATAGAATTCGACATCTGTGTTCTGTTTTAAAGATATAACTGTCTGAGCAGTTAATTTCATGATTTTTCTTGTTAAGCCACAAATTTCAATTAAGGTATAAAATTGATTGAACAAATGTGTTCCAGTCATTATGGCCAAGTCCATAAATTACCATCTTCTTGGGCAATTAAGAAATGCCTAGGTAGGATTCAGTGTTTTGGTGTGCATGGCAAATCCATGACACTAATGTGCCATTAAAGAGATGGATGGAAAGTGTGTTTCATTTATCAATGTGTCTGATGGTAGGCTTGCCATTTCATGCAGTGATAAATGGTCATAGAGGCTTTAATTCTTGTGATTTGTAGCAGTATTTCTGCTGTTTATTTGGTACTTTTAATCTCACTTTCATCCTGATGCCTGCTCTGGCTCCTTCTTTTGAAAGCAACCAGGCTGGCAGCAGGAAGAGTTTTTCTTATTCTCTGATGAAAAGAAATACTGATCTCACTATTCTAGAACTCAATCAAAAAATATTCAGAAAGAATACAACTGACTTCATTGCAGTTTTGGGAAGGAAACAGACCTGGGACCAGAATTTCCTTGTGGGACACTTACCAGGTCCACCTGGCCCAGTGCACCTTTTTCCCCCCAGACTAACCCTGCATGAGCCTGGCTGATGGATGTCCTGCAGCAGCAGTCCCCAGTGTGAGCCTGAGAGGGGAAGTGATGGCATTTCAGTGGTCTCGTTGCTGCACTGTGCCTGTGTGTTGCCCTGCAGGGAGGATCTCTGGATCCCGTGGGGCTAATGAGCTGCTCTTCATGGCCTGATAGACCGTGGCTGGTCTGTAAGCAGCCCTGTAGGAGCTTTACTGACTGCTGCTGCAGTGAAGCTGTGTGAGTGCAGAGAATGGGACAGGTTTAATCACTGGTGAGCTTTTTCAGGCTAAGGAAACCTTTTCTTTGAAATAAACAAAAAGAGTTTTTGTGGCCACTTACTGGTTTTCATTATTTTTTCTCACCTAAACTCTTTAATTGTTCTCTCCTTTCATAGATGATTCATATTTTAAAAGACCAGGAGGTACAAAGCAAATAATTTAATCATTTCTTAATTGTTTCTTTTACTTTCTGTCTCCCCATGGCCTGCAGGCATCTCTGCCTCTGAGCTAAATTATTCTCTCAGTTACCCTGGTATAAATCCAGCATTAACCTCTTCAGCTTCAGTGTGGCTGGAAAGCCTCTGATCTGCTACTGCTTATTAAAATGCCAGTTCTTTGTCAAAGTCCAGCAAGTGTGAAACAAACTTAGCAGTTCAGCTGAGATGAAGGCATCAATGTTCACAGGTTAGGCACCAGAAGAGGGATTAAGATTTGTGCTTATAGGGACATAAACCTGCTGGTTCTTCAACGACTTTCACCCCATGATCTGGCAGAAATTTAAAACTGAATAGGGCCTTTTTAGCTGAGAGCTTTCTTCCCTCTCTCAGCTCACACCAATAAGGTCAGCAGGAAAAGCACAAATATGCTGCACTGAATGTGCTCCTGGGTATATTTGCGACCCTGGTGCAAATGCACTGAAATGCAGCAGAGATGATAGGATCTCTTCAGTCAGCCCTTCCTGCCCTCTGCTCCTTTGCTTCTGCTACTCGGGAAGCACATTCTGAGATTTCACCAAACACCCTGTAAAGACAAGTGGAAAAAAAATCATCTGTCTGGGCTGCCTAACAGCCAGTGGGGTTAATGATGGCCTTTCAACGGCACATGGCTCGTGCGCTCAATCTTGCGCTGAGTAAAATAAAATAAACTTCCAGGAAATCCAAGTGAGATGATTTCCAAGCATGAAACCCCCACACCTCCTAAAATTGGCTTGTGCACAACTATCCTACCAGCCTGGGTTCATGGCAGCTTCCACATGGAGGGCAGAAGACGGATTTGCTGTGCAGTACTAAAAGTCTCCACTCACCATATATCGGTTGAACACTAAGTTCATTTCTGGTCTTGTTAAGACTTGTGATTCATCACACAGAATAAAATAAACTAGGTGGCAGGCAATTAGCGTGCATTGTGTGAACCTAATGGTCCTGTTTGTGGTGAGCAATGAGACACAAACCCATAATCAAGGCATAATTTATCTTGGGAAAATTTTATCTTGGGACTGAACAGAGATAGAAACAGGAGGCTTAAGCCAATGAGAGAGTTCCAGCTTTCCAAATGTACCCCGTGCACAGAGCCTGCTCTTAAAGCCCAGAATCATGGTGATTAAAATAATGATGTGGAAAATGTCAGTTTCTGTGCCACATCCCTTCATAATTTATCAGATACTCATTACTGCTTGATTCTACCCCATACTTTGTGTATTCCATTTGAAAGTGAAAGCCTATTTAAAATGTTTTTAAGGGGCTATGAAAAATACTATGGGAGTGTAGTACCTCTTGGCCTGTAAAATCAGACGTCTCAGTACTGGGAACTCAGCTGTGTAGAGTTCCAGGGAAGAGGTATAAACCTCTTAACTAGTGTTTTAAGTAAAATTCTTTTTAAAATACTGTGCTTCTAAAACAAGCTTGTATTGTAAGCTGTGCAGCATGGGAAAGTATGTCCCACAGCTGGAAACTGGACATAAAGGGCAGATCCTGTAGGTAGGTGTGTGCAGCTCCCTGACTTTTCCTTCCCTGAGGTGCCTGTGGTGCACAGCCTCAAGCAGTTGTCAGCACCTTGTCTTGGTTTGAGGCCTGCTCTGTGACAGTGTTTTCTTCTCGTTGTTTTTGTGGAGTTGTTTTCATGGCCCTCTACACCCTTACAGTGCTGTTGTGACAGGCTCACACGGGAAGTGATTGCCACCAGCATGGGAATTGTCCCTTCTTCCCCTTACTCTGCCCTTTGGCTGTAACTTTTGGGTTACACTAGGGAACCCAATAACATGACTGCACAAAGCTTAATAATCAGACAAAAGTTTTGTCATAATTTTTCCTCAAAAGCAACTTCCATTCTTCTGCAGACCACACTGATAAACCTTTGCACATGTGAACATGTCTCAAGATCTTTTGTGCAACCTATAGTGTTGAGCAGTGTCACCTGGAGGTTAGAGCATGGGGATTGTAACTTTCTTGACTTCTTTTCCCAGGGATGAGAGACTAAAGGGAGAGAAATTGTTGGATGTTGGGGCTGAATGTTTTATTTCTGAGGATGAAGTAAGCTTTCTTCAAGGAGTTCTTCAGTAAGAAATATCCTATGTGGTGGAAAGAGCTTCCTTATAGGCTGTTCTTTGCCCAGGAGGGTGTAGATTTGTTTCACATGTTGTGGCTTTATTATTTCCAGGTCCCTTGAGCTCCAGTAGGTGTGATAAGGCCACACTCAGTGAAGGTTGTTGGAGTAGATAATAAGATCTGGTCAGGAAATCTTCTTTCCCAGCTTATTTCCATACATATTCAGTCAGTCTTGTCAGGAGAGCATGCACTGACAGCTCCTCGAGGCAGTCGATGCTTGGGTCTGATATCTGGGCTGCGCTGTCTGGTTTGATTAGCTGGTGTGCTAGGTGAAATACCTCTGAAATACCAGCGATTCTGCTGTGGTGATTGCAGAGTAGTGGAAGGCTTATTTTGTCTCATATTCTGCAGTGTCATAGACTGGTAGGAGGAATTCATATGATGACAGATGGATTTAGGATGGTAGGTTTTTCTTCTGCTGGCCTTGTAGCTTTTTGCTTGCAATCCTCCTGTAATTTTGTCTGCCAACCACAGTGATTTATTTAGAAGGGATTTGGGACTGGACAGTTTCCCATACCAGTCTCAGGGGTAGTGGGCATCAGGTAGTTGTTACGTTTTATGGATTTAGGAGGTTTTAGGCATTTACGGGAACTACTTATTCTGATGAAATGAGATGAAATCTAGAAGAAAAAGCTAAAAAAAACCAAAAAACCTGCAGTTATTTGTTATACTTTCAGGAAAGCAGGTTCTAACTATGCCCATGTGAGGTGAGGATTAGAGACAAGGACAGCTGTGTGTTGGGGAAATCTTCAATATCCATATATGCTGAAAGAGTGGATCCTGGATGTCTGTGTGTGCATGAGCCGCCAGAGACCACTTGAGGGAATCTCATGGTTTCTGTATAGAGAACAAATCAACTCTTAGGTCATCTACACTGTTTGTTTGGAGATGAAAGCCAAAGAAGACCTTGAAGGACTATGAGGAGTTTCAGTACCAGACTGGCCAAACCAGCTGTATGTCTTCCCAAGGAATGACATCAGATGTCTGCCTGCCAAAAGGAGCCAAGAGGTTCTCCTATTACTTCAAATGGGGTCCCACAAATCTTTTTGTGTTTGATATTGATCACTTTTGATTTGAGATCATGGGAATAGGACCTCATGAGTCAAGTGATGTGGGCATTCCCTCCAAAAGCAAATATGGAGCCTTCAATACTGCAGTCCACCAGGCTGCCTTATTGAGAACTGATGGAAGTGGTTCGTTTACAGCCACATAAACACGTACTAGATTTAGTGCTAGGATAGTACAAAGTCTTTCAGTTGGCCTAAGAAGACCAGTTACTACATTTTCATGCTGTCTGTTCAGAGATGTTTATTTTCAGTAGTATACAAGTGTTAATGGCAACAGCTTGTAAGTTTGTGTCATTTGTGAGTTATGGGTGAAGCATTAAAATTCATATAAAGAGCATTGAAATATAAAAGCTTCTAGGAAAAAGAAAGGTCCATTAAATATTTACACAAGATTATGAATCAGCTGCTTTACTGTTAGTTAGTGAATAAATAAAAAACAATGTCACTATTATGACAGTAAGAAAAGAGTTTACCAGAAATAACCTCCCTTGTCAGGCAGGCAGGGAGTGCAAGGAGATGGCATTTCATGGATTGTAGTAAAGGACCTGATGTGACTTGTCCTAGAGTCAGCAAAAGCCTCTACCTTGGTCTTAGCAGTTACTGGGTAGGTCTCTACTGCAGGGCCCATCTCTCAAATGTATAACACACTTTCATGATGGATTGTATCTTTTCTACACATAGCCTGTGTTTGGGCATGGTCCCTTATTGACTGCTTCCACGTGGAGGAAGATGAGAGCTACTACAGCCTGTATGTCACTCTTAAGATAAGGAAAACCTTTCTGTCACTCAGAAATGGACATATGGACAAGAGAAAAACAACATTCGGAGTTGTCACACAGTTTGTGTACACCTTATGATCTTGTGTTGCTATCACCCTTTATATGTATGCATAATTCATGTCATTAGAGAAATATGATTTGTGTGCCTTGAGAACCCTTATTTGATCTAAAGGTCTTAGATGATTGCAGAGATGACGTTAGCATCAATGTGGTCTTCAATTTCAGATTGGCACCGAATGGGACGCCAAGGAAAGGCTTTTCCGGAATTTTGGAGGACTCCTTGGGCCAACAGATGAGCCAGTTGGCATGCAGAAATGGGGAAAAGGGCCCAACGTCACCGTTACTGTCATTTGGGTGGATCCTGTCAATGTAATTGCAGCAACGTATGATATTCTTATTGAATCCAGTGCTGAATTTACTCACTACAAACCACCTTTGAATTTGCCCCTGCGACCTGGTGTCTGGACGATAAAAATTCTGCACCACTGGGTACAGGTAGCTGAAACCAAATTCCTTGTTACTCCTCTCACCTTCTCTAATCAGCAGCCTATCAAACAAGGTAAGTTTTCTTATTTGGTACAGAAATAATACAGTTATTATGTCTGTATTCACTGTAAACACTGTTGTTAAAAATGAAATAGCACTGTATTGGAAAAAAGAAAGGAATGTTATAAATACTAAATCAGAAGAAATTGTTGCACTAAGACAAGCGGAAGTGTCTATATCCAGTCTGTAAAACACAGCTACTTTGAACAAAAGGCTATTTATATCTTTAAAATATGCACAGTTCAGAATCCAGAGAACTTCAGACTCTCTGTAATGTAACAACTATCATAAAAGCCATCATTTAGAAACAGAAAGAAAAATGGGCCTTTCTCTGCTGCTTTTCATTCGTATTTGCCCATAAAGTTACAGATATGTAAACTATCTTGACAAAGTCTGTGTGTTTAATGAATGATAAAATCATTAATGCACAGAACGCTGAGTTAGGCAAAATTACCCTAGGCCAGAGCTCACCTGACATGTTGTCAGGTCCAGGCATTCACTCTTGCCTGATAATCTGCCAAAACCTTCTCAGTACCTGCCAAGCAGTTGTGTTACAGAAATACCTGCAGATACAGCCATCCCAATAAGTACACTAACAGACCCACGCTGACAGTTTTTAGAAAGAAAACATTTTCTTCTCTGCCACAGCAGCCCTAAGCCATCCAGATGCAGAGGTCGTTCTCGGGCTGATAGCAGCAGTTTGCACTGGCACAGCATTGTTAAAGTGCTTGGATCTTCAGCTAGTGCTGAGGACACTGGGCTGGGAGAAGAGAGAACATTTTCTAGCCTCACCTGTTTTCTTATTCAGTAAGATCAAAACAAGTTTGTTGCTATGAATATCTTTACCATTTTTCTTAACGTGCTCAAGTGCTTCCATCTGCCCACTATTAATATTCATAACGTCAGACATCTTAAATTTGCTAGATACATGAATGATTCTATTAAGTTTTCAGAACAACTTCTTCCTGACAAGGCAGCAAATAAACTGAGTCAGGCATTTACCTTCCAGCATAACGTGCTGCTTCTGTAATGCAAACACCACCAGACAACTGCTGAGAGCTAATGCAGCCCTTATCTTGCTCAACAGGAGCTTGATTCTACACATTTCTCAGGAGAAGAGCTAGCTTACTGATTTCTTCTTCTAACATTTGGTGGCATCATTTCTTAAGCAGAAACTAAGCCACCAACAACTTGCTGCTGTTATTAGCTAATAGGCAATGTTAAATTGTGAAGAAACACCATGTGTAGAAGGAATAGGCTTTTAAAGTTTGAGGCAACCTGCTTCTAGACACAGCTGTTGCTGACTTGTCTCCTGGAAATTAATGAATTCCATGTTCTTTGGTAATTTAACAGGTAGGGTAAAAATTAGATGGAAAAGGTGGCATGGAGCCAGCAACCTTGCTGCTTTTCCCTACAATGTGAACACCCTGTAGACAGTTAAGAGTGTCTCAGACTTCATCTATGAACCCACATTTCATGGTGTAAAGGCAAAACTCCCTTCGGTTCAAACTCTGAATGTGAAATAACTTCATTGAAATTACAGTTACTCCATATTGCCCGTTGATACCCTGGGAGAAGATCTGCCTCACAGTTTTTGTTAAAGAGCCCTGTTCATTCATATGGTAACTAGAATCTACTACAGGAATGAAATACAAATCTTGGAAACAGTATTATTTAGGGAAAAAGCCTCGGGAATTATTTGCTACTGATGATGTGATGTATAATCTCCAGATGTCTGAGACGAGAAGGTAAAGAAGAAAATTAATTACAGGGGCAGACATTCACACTCCACTGTAGTTAGAGTTGTATTTACAATGCAAATTCCTGTTGTTTGGGTTTTTTTAAGGCTTTCTGTCTCGGTGATACTATTGTGTAGGCAATTGTCATTTAGCATTGATTTCCAGCTTTTGTCAGTTTGTCACGACTTTATTATTTAAATATATTTTTCTCTGCCAAATAAAGGCATTGTGAGAGTATGACAGAAGAATCAGAATTTCTAAAAGAACAGCTTCTGTTGCTGTTGTAAACAATGCAAAAGCTGCCAAAAATCTTTTAAAATGAAGGAATAGTATTATTGTCTTGTCTTAACACTGAAAATAAAACATACATCAGACTTTGCCAAGACTTGTCAGCAGAAGAATATGTTTTATTAGGGATTTCTTTAAAATTTTGTTCTTTCAATCATCTTCCCCCATCCCTCCCACCTCCCCAGAAAAAGAGGGAAAAAAAACCCAACTATAGCTCTTGTCAGAAATATTACCCTGGAAAGTAATTTGCTACTCCAGAAGCTTTCTGAATGACTGATACATTTCATACCATTTTGCTTATCATTTACTTGATAATGATTCAGGCCTTCTGTCTCAAACACTCCAGATGTAAAAACTGGAGTCCACATAGTTACATACATAAAAACCGGTCCATGGTCTTGTGTGTAATTTGTGTCATTCTAAAAAGCATTTGCACAAATCTGGCAGCTGTGCAGCAGCCACTAAAATCTTCTATCTTGAGAGCATGGACATGACATCAATCACTGTATTTCCTAAATCGTTGCTTATCTACACACCAATTCAGCACAGACCACAACAAGGAAAAGTTGCTTTTGCATCATAAAGGGAGTTACTTGCTCTTCTTTTGAATAATCAAAGCAAAACATACTTATTCCTATGACTCTCAAAATTAATTATTACGATTCAAAATATAGAAATTAATAATGGTGCAGCTACCAGCAAAGATGTTTTGTGTAGCAGTTTATAAAACCAGAATATGCAGCTAGTTTATTCTTTCTTCTATTCCCATTGATCTACTAATTTTAACCTAAAGTCTCTGTATGCCAGTAAAACCATAAAGGGAAATCAAGAGCAGGTGTCTTCTCTGATACTGTGTCCAGATGTGCATAACTGACAGAATGTTGTTTCAAAAACACAGATTCATTGACCTGTTCAAAATCTGGATCTGTAAGAGGTCAGATCTTACATGGATTTACTGAGTATGATGGGAGGTTTGGGCATTTTCCACTGTAAATAAGGCTCCCAAAGTTATTTCAGTGGAAGTTCTAGAATCTAATGTTATTTATTCTTTCTTGCTCTTCTTCCCCCTCTAGTCATCCAAATCTGTGTCTTTTTTCTCCAGTTTGAGTTGTGTCACTGATCAGCTCTGCCTTCAGCAGATCTTCTGGCTCAAGAGTGCCTTCAAGTGTTTGCTTGGTTAGAGAAAGGAAAAAAGTAAAGAAAAGGAAAATTAAGTGAATTAGTGAGATAAATCATTTGTAGAAGTCAGGTTCACTTGCTCCACCAGTGTCTCCTTTCCTCTGTGTCCTGCACAGCTAGATTCTGTTTTATTCTTCTTCTAAATGTCGATTTGAAGTTTCTCACCATATGGCTGTGTGTTAAAGCCAAGTACTCCATGCTTATTGTAAGGACACTGGAGGGCTGCCAAGGACCAGTGGGATGCCCTAGGATTAAACTGTGCCAAGATAGAGAGGGAGTGTAACGTGGAGGAGACAAAACAGGGAGAAGATCAGTAGATCACTAGCAGTGATAATAGACAGGAATGGGGGTTTCTTGCTGTTTGCTTTAGGCATCCTGTATTTAAGCACAGTTCAGAGACTTGAGGCCAGATATCCATGTTCCCTGCGTAGGACCTGGAGAGGTAGAGCCAAACAAGTATAATTCAGAACGTTTAGCCAGCAGTTCACAGACTATAATCCAAGCTACAAAGTAGACTTCAATTCCGTAGAAAACAGCAAATTCAGTAGAGGTTGGCTCTGCATCCCTACTTTCATCATTCTACTTTCCCACCTTTCCACACTCTACAAAGTCCATGTGAAGCAGTCATGCCAAGAGTGATCACACACGTCTCTGAGGGGCAGAGAAAAAGCCAACAAAATTTCATTTTCAAATTCGAGTTCTGTATTCATGGCAAAGTTTCCACAGCAATCTCCCAGCTGGAGTGCCGATAATGAGTTGTCATGCATTTAATGTATAATACCTGTTTCATTGAAGCTAAATAGGTTACTGTGAGCCAGATTCACATCTGGGGCAGAAAAAGCCTCAAACCTCAAGTTGATACTAAACACTGGATTGAAAATAAATAAATAAATTAATTAATCAATGAACCCCTACTTCTTTCAAGCAAGGAGGGCAGTGAAGAAGTGCATCCTCCTTCTTCATCTTGAGAGACACCTTTCATGTTTGGTTCCTAGCATGATCACATGCCCAGGACATGTGGCTTCTGATCTCTACTGCTCTGTAATAGGCCAGGAAGCCTTAAATGTCAGCTCCCGGTCCCTGTGCCTTCTAACTGGAGCCACCTCTTTCAAAGGCTCAGCAGCATTAGCAGAATACTACGATGTACACTTGCATCTCAAAGGCCTTTTAACCTAATCCATATTTATAGATCATCTTAATTAAGTATATACTGGGAAACCTTTGTTTTGCCGTTGGTTGTTTGCAGTGGCTCAATCAATTCTAATTGCATCTATACGGATTATAAAGTGGGTGGCAACTGGTGTCAGCACTGCTGTGATTTCTTTAAATTAACCAGAGGTAACATGACATGTTCTTGATAAACGCAGCAATAGCAGCAGGCGAGCGCATGACTGCAGAAGAGGAGACATGCCCTGGAATCACCATTCCGAGGAAAAACCCTGAAGACAGGGATTTGCTTAGAAATTTAGTTCAGATCCAGTTGACAAGGAGTCGATTAGCTTCACAATGAGCAAATGCAGCACTGTCTTGTTTGCTGCAAGAGAAAACAAACAAAATGTCAATAAAAAATTACCTCTTTGCCAGAGGGTTTCAACACAATTCAAGTAAAGAAATAAAGCTGTACATTCTGTGTTGCTTTAAAAAACCCACAGGTCTAGCACATTAATCTGTACGAAGGTAACCGCGTTTTTCATTCATTAGCCCAATCTCTGTCTAAACTCATGTGGTTTTTCTGCAAAATGAAGAATAAAACCATACAAAAATGCTGAAATCCCAGCCTGTGCAGCTGACCATAGGCTGTATATTTAGTCCAAAGAAGTTACACCAAGAGAAGTCGGTTGAGAAATGAAGTGCTGTCCCAGAGCGAAGAGCAAACAAACCTGGAGGACAAAAATAACTCATTTTTTTTAAAGCTATAATTTAGAGTCAATGGACTGTGTTTTGCATTGATAGATGTCCTCCTGAAGTCAAAGGGCTATTTGAATGTGTATGCTTACAAAAAAAAGAAATTTAAAAAAATCTAGCAGAATATGTGCAGTTCAGCTAATTTAGAATTGATTACTCTAACTGTACAGATTTGAATGTCTAATCACACATCTCACAGGGACAAGCCTTACATTCTGCATTATTTTATTCATGAGCAAGGACTGAAGTGTCAGTGATTTAAAAGCATGCCCAGTAGCTCCAGTCTCTTTTCATACAGTATTTCAGGGCTTGGTATCCACACTGTCCCTCTCCTGTCCCAGCCCAGTATGTTACAGAGTCATGATTAACTCTTTCATTTTTCCTTTACTGCAAACAGGAAAAGCTCACATCTGCCATAGCCTGAATGAACAGCATCAACCTTACGTTCTCCTGTGAACATTTAGCAAAGACTTAGAGGCTCCAGGAGAGTGTTCTGGGCTGAATCCTCCTAATTTTCTATTAATCAGTACACATAGCTCTGTGCTCAGATTGCTGCTACCCAGGTCTCTCTTTATAGGATGTGCCAGAGCAGTCACTTAGTGCTGCCAAACGACACAGCGGTGTGTTGGGGTGAGAAGCACAGTGTGTCTGACACAATTACAGCAATAGCAGAGTACAGAAATTTAAGTGTTGAAGATGCTGAGGTTATCACCTTTATTTTAGCAAAAAGCAGCCCACTCATCTTAAGCAACAAAAGTCAGAAGATTCAGAGAATAAGATGGTCTTCAGCTGCATTGCCAAACACTGAGTCCTGCAGTTTCTGTAGGTTTCATTCCTTCCAGTCCTGATAATCCACCAAGTCCTGAAGCCTGGAACGAGGCTGAGCCAGAGAGAAGAGCAAGTTCCATTTCATCCTCTTACTTGTCTGAAAAAAAGATCTCTCTTGTTCCATGCACTAAACACATGCACAACAAGCTTTAATTCAGCGAGCTCTCTGAATTGCCTGTTTCAATCAGATGATCCTGCTAGTAATGCCAACTCTTATTTGTTTTGGGGTTTTTACTTAGAATGATCCTATTTAATTAATATGTTGACAAACAGTCTTCCATATTTAATTGCTTCCAAAGGAGGAAATTTAATCATGTGTACTTGTTCTGTTTTTTAAACTGCAGTGCTCTGGCAGAGCACACTTCTGACACATGTGCATGGAATAAACTCATTTTGACTAGACAGTATTGTGGATATCTACCATTTAAAATAAGAAGAGGGATTTAGATGAATGCAGGAACAGTTAAATGATGTATAATGGTGATGGGGATGTGCCGAACTAATTTAATTGGGGATTTGAAGTAATGGACTGGCACAGTATTTGACATTAAAGACTTCACAAATATAACAGCAAAGCTCCAATTAAATGTCCCTTTTCCCCTAAATAAATGTACTGATTTATTGCCTGAGATACTGTCCTCTGCCTGGAAGAAAGGACTCAGTGTCAGGCTGCAGTGCAAGCAGCAAGGACATGTGGAAGGAATTGTAGCCATGAATATGTAATTCCTGGCCCCTAAACGCTATCTGAGCACGGTGGCTTTCCTAGCCTGGAGCACCCTGAATGGGCCCATTTTGTGCTGTAGACAGTGTGTGTGTTGGCAGAGCTAAACATATCCTCTGTGCTGCCGGAGCGAGGACGCTGGAGAAGTCAGCTGAGAACAGAAAGAAATAGTTGAAAATTCACTCCCAAGAGGCAGTCAGTGAACGTTTTTGGAGGGTCCCATTCTGATTGTATGAGCAGCACCTTTGTGTGCTTACAGGCCTTACGTCATCAGCCAGCCTCAAACAAGGGCAGTCTGACCCGCAGTGTCCAGTTCAAGGTCTTTGAAGGTGGTGTCACTGCCTGACAATGTCATTTACTGCAATATTACAGATTTGGGGCAAGGCATGGCATTTTGCTGAGATAGGGGAGTTACTGTAAGGAAAGCAACCACAATGCAAAGAAAAGTGTAGTAGGGAAATGGTTGTGATCTATTATTCGGCACAAAAGCTTGAAATATAAGTGTCATGAGAGAATACTTTCCCAGTGTGACTGGAGCGCTTCCAGGAATTATGCTGGGGTTACACATATTTCATTAGGGGTCTGGTCTGTCCAAGGCCAGAATGGCAGCACATGTTTTTTGGAAGGATATTCCGCTAATAAATGTGCCTTTTCCACAGCAGGGCAAGGCTCATCGGTTTAGAAAAAAAGACAGGCTCTTCCTCCAGACAAATCAGTGGTAGCACTTGAAGGTCTGACGAGGGTCAGCAGCCTTCTCACACAAGGCGTCCTTGAACTCTTTCGTATTTCAAAGCACAGCTTTCCCTGAGTGTCCACAGGGGTAACTTCAGCTGCACGCGGTCTATTGCTTGCAGGCTTCTTCTGTGGTGAAAGAGGCAAAATTAGCTTCTCCTGAATGCAGAATGGGTTTCTTCTGAGAAAGAGCCGCACGTTGATCAGGCTCCAGGTATAGACAGGAGCTTGTAGCTGGGATGCCCTTGAGGCTGGGCCTGCCCTTTTGTTGTGCTATGCAGAGCATCTCTGTGTCGTGCCTGGGTGTCCTGCAGCTCTGGGGACGCCGGTGATGATAATAAGGACGATGCTGCTTTCAGGCTCAGTGCTTTGCCCTGCTAACGCAGCACTTGCAGGGTTCACATCACGGTGAGTGGAGTTCGTAGTGGTGAGCATGAGGAGCTGAAGAGCTGAGTGCAGCCAGTCATCCTCGGGATGCAGCATGTCCTCAATGCTGGGGAAATGGACTATAGCGCAACCACAAACTTTGGCCTTTTTGTTTGCTGTACCTTTAGAACCTGAAGGTTTGGGGCTTTTTTTTAATTATCTTATTAATGCACTAACTTTTGGGTTTATATCTACATTTCCAGAGGAAGCCATGAAGTATCACAGCGGGCCTCCAAACAACGCGTACATGGAGCAGAGCTTCCAGGGCTTGAACCCCATCCTGAATATCCCCATCAGTGCCGCCCGCATGGACCAGGCCAAGAGGAATGCGGGGCTCGTGGGCGCCCGGCTGGAAGCCTGGGTGGACTCTCTGGTTGGCAGCATCTGGTCAGCCACAGACATCTGCAGCACCGGCCCCACCGCCTGCCCAGTCATGCAGAGCTGCGCTCAGACAGCCTGGAGCTCGCTGAGTCCAGACCCCAAGTCTGAGCTGGGGCCTGTCAAACCCGACGGTCGCTTGAGGTAGCATCCGGTACGCTCGCCTCCGACACAGCTTTTTAAAAGGGAATTTAACCTTGCTCGTATGTGAATCTCACACCAGATTTCAGAAACCTAAGGGAACATTGTATTTTTTGTTACTTATTGCAATGTAATTCATTTAAAAAAAAAACCAAAACGTTCTGACAAGGCCTTTGGCACTGCCCTCTCCATCACCTCTGTCAGGAGCAGCTTCGGCCGTCCCGCAGCCTCCCCCGGCCAGACCGCCTGCCCCTGCGCCCGCTGCCTCCACGGGTTTCCAGCAGCAGCAGCAAGCCATGGCGAGGGCAGTGAAGGAGCAGCTGCTAGAAGCAATTTCCTTTTTTTTTTAAAAAAAACCACATTTGTCTGTACCTCTGCTGTTTCATAGGCTTTCATTATTTTGCTACCGTGAAGAAATCGCAGCAAAGTTCCCTTCTACTTCTGTTTCCTGGGGAGGTTGGTTACTGCAGGCCAGGGCCTGTATGGCTGCATTACCTCACAGAACATGAAATAATTATGGTACACCCTTACTCTTTTTTTTGTTTTATTATTAATACAAAGTAATTCTGAACTCCGCTAATGTCTGTTATCCTAGTTAGAGAAAATGAGCAAAAGCAGAAATGTTGAGATCATTTTCAGAGATTTTTTTGGACTAATTTCACGATAAACTCTAAATGGAACCAGTGTTTTGCTATATCGGTCTTTTATGTCTCATGCAGTCAGTTCAGGGTCTGGGTACTAAAAGTATTAATTTAAAGAACAAAGAAACATTTTGGATTTCAGCCCTTTCAAATCTGCAGGTTTTTTTCTAAGCTCACTAGTACCTAAGCATTTTTGCAGACTTCCACTACAGCAATTGTGTATGTGTAGGCTGAGGCTGGGCTGTGATGTGTCTGCTCACACCCTTTGCTGATTTTGCTTGTGAGCTGAGTCAAGTTTTTTTTCTCAAGCAGTGGAGTTGTGTGGAACCACACAACTGGTGTGGAAATGGTAGAATTGCTCCCTAATTTGAGTAGTGGCTAGTAGGTCTTAACACTAATTCCCTCCCTTGATCTCAGATCAGCCAGCTCTTCATGAAGAGTCCTTCTAGGCTTCTGCAGGGCATCTTGAAAGCTGTGCAGGACCTGGGCTCCTGACCAAAGCCATGAGCTCAGTGTGAAGGAGAGCAATGCCATGTTTCTCAGTGCTTTTACTTTATTCTGTTAACAAACTACCCTTGCCTGTTTCCAGAATTTCTATCAGGCTGCATCCTGTTTTACATAGGCATGTTTTGCATCATTTCAAGCTGCATTTTCTAAAGTAGGAAAGAAATTCCTTCATTCCAAAAAAATTTATAAAGATATGTTCTATATGCAAATTCATCTCCAACTAATGCATTTTAAATTAGCATAAAACATGCACTTTGTTGTTGCTGTGGTAATCTCATGTTAACAACATAACCTAAAAAGGCTATAAAAAGCTATTGGGTTAATTAGGAAAAAAATCCTGTTTGTGTAATAAAGTAAGGTATCTGTTTACCCTTCTGTGTGTATGGCTAACTTTCTGCTGATGAGAGCTAAGCATCCACATCAGGAGGGAAATAGACCCTTAAATCATTCTGTAATCGCATCTCACGGAAAGGTTGAATTCCCTTTTAAACAACAGTTGCAAGATGACTGTAACACACAGATCCCAGTGGCTTGTAGTATCTCTTTCCATAGTGTTGGTTTGAAGCTACTTGCAGTTTGCTTTGGACTTGAAATTGCGGTGTCAGCTGTGCTGGCATTAAGGCAGAGCATTGAAATGTTTATCTGGCACAAAAATGGATGCATAGAAGGAACAATTTAGGTATTTATTATTTATGTTTTAGTCAATGACTAATTAGTAGGTGCTGCTTTTGCAGCTTGAAGATTATGTTATCTTACTAACTGAAGCTGCCTTTATTAAGAAAAGGCCTTCCTCCCCTCACACCTTCTCCTTTTTTTGTCTTCATTTTGACAGTCGCGAGAGCTGTAGTTTTAGGAAAGCTTGTAGCAATGAGAGCTGGTTGAAATATTTCGGTCAAGATAATGTTCCAGCATTTCAACCATCTCTAGAGGCAAGCGTGTTTAAAACCAGGGTTGCCAACAGGTTTATATAATAGAAACACAGTGTTATTACTTATTCAGTAGATGTTTTTTTTTAACAGTGCTTGTTTTTAATCTAACATTCCTTCATGAAGTTCACATTTTCTGGGGACCACCAATCCTCACTGTGAAGTCCAGGGCTTTAGTCACACTGATGCAACGGCAACTGCACGATTCAAGTCCTGTAAATTAAATGAAGAGCGTGGTATTTAGGGCACACGGTAAAATTAACAATCCTAGTCAGTGATTGTTCTCAGTAACTGCCGGAGTAGTCGCAAAATCTTCAGTCTGTCTTGCACATAAGCATATATAGAAGGGTGCGCCCACACACACGCATGCAGATAACTTGGGGTTTAAATTTGATACTTTTTTTTATTCTTAAGCAGGAATTTTTTTAAGTGCTTTGTTGGCAAGTTTTCGTTATTAACTAGACCAAGCAGAAGGCGGCAACAATGCCGTCTTCCGTGGTTTTAAGAAAATCTGTCACTTTTATCGTTTCAAATGTAAGGTGCAAAATATTTTGGTTTAGTACAAAAAAGAGAAAGAAAACAAATGGTCACCAATATATCTATTTACATTATATGCTCAGTTTAAAATATCTCAAAGCAAAATTTATATTAGTTTATTTTCTGAAAGACATAAAGGGTCAGCACAGAGAAGTTTTGTAGCAAGCTGGCAATCCCAATGCTGCTGTTAAAACATATAATGTAAAGCTGATGAGGCTGATCCTGCAGTCCTTGCTCAAGCAAAGCTGCCATGGAGTGCTGATGCCGAGTAAGGACTTCACAGTCAAGTCCAGCGTAAATAAAAGGTGTGACAGTATGCTGTGAGTAAATACTGTCTTTGAAGTCATCGAAGGATGGGCTGCTGCATTTGGAACTTCTGGGGGCAGTGTCAAGTTTTGAACCTAAACAACAACCTCTGCTATAGCTATTAATATGCAGACATAGATACATCAGTTATATATGGGACACTGTGTCTGAGTTACAAAGTCCTGTAGTTGTGAAGAAAAACCATGGACAGCAAGACTCTTTGCATCAGAGATCAGAGCTTGCTTCAAGCTGATGCTGCAGTAGCGCTGCTAAGACCAGTGTCCTGCTTAGTGGCTTTTCTGGTTCTGAAATGACAGGCAATTGGAGCCTGTGATGAATATTATATATTGTTAGAAGAGAATAACTTCACAGATCTTACATTTGGTGAAAAGGAGAATTCAGAGCAGGGACCCACAATTATTGCAAAACAAGCAAGTTATGCATCTTCATTTGAGTGTGCAGGTGTTGTTTTCCGATCACACTGGCTAGTCCTTGCTGAACAGGACTCCAGCTGAAAGCCAGTTTTGATCAAAATCCCTTTCTGCAGGAGAGGGTGTGTTTCCATATGCACACATTTGTCCTCTGTGTGTAATGCTTTGCTCATTTAAACTCCCTGTCCATGCTGCACGATAGCCATGCACCACTTCTGTGATCAATCAGTATTACACAGAACGGGAATGTGGCACCATGCAGAACATCTACATATGTGATTTAATGAATTATGTCCAAAGTCAGTTTTAGCATTATGCAAATCTGTTTACATGGTAATGTTAAACCTTGAAGCTAATAGAAGTAGCTCAAATGACCGTTTATTTTCAGATTTGTCCAATTCTTTCTTTGATGACATTTGGAAACTGAGTAGTAATATGTGTATTTAAGTTTTCTGATATTCAAGGGCCTTTTAGAATTGAAATTACGCCTTCATTGTTTGTGCTGTCGACAGGCAGAGAATTTTAACAATTCCTTCCTGATAGCAAGTGTTATAAAAGCAAGTCCCTGCGTAACTCTGTTGTTAAGCCTTCGTTACTGCTAAGCCCAATATACAGGAGTGTGCCTCCATGTGTTACAAATTGACTTTCCTAGGTGTTAGCTTCAGTGCACAATGCACGTACAGTTCCTTAATGACATATTAACAGTGATCCTGCAGCACCTTCAAAAGGACCAACTAATGTGTATTCACCTTCTGTGCACCTCCCACAGCACTAATTGCAATACTAATGAAGTCTCCATCACTCTTAGCTACGATTATAGTGAACAGAGTAGTGAAGTCAGTGAATCAGAACTGGGATGTTCTAAACCTGACTAAAGGGAGAGGTGAAGGGTAAAGAAGATGCCGAAACGTTGCAGAAGTTTGACACAATTGTGCTACACAAAACTTTGAACAAACTGGGCGCCTTCTGCAGAGCAAGGCTGAGAAATGCTGATACCGTGAGATCTCAGCTTGACTTCCCAGATAAAAAGAAAACAAGATCCAGATTTTTATTGTGGCCAGGCAATGAAGATCAACTTTCTGTTGATTTCTCTAGTTCTCTTTCACCACAGCTGTCAGAGAACTGCCAGCTCGCCGCGGGCTATCACACCCTCCTCGTTTTCCCAGATCCAAAGCTTCAAGAGTTGGCCACATGAGAGTTTGGCCAACTCCACCGCTTTCTGTTGAGCAGGAAGTTTTGTACTTGTGTGAGCCAAATCCCTTAGGCTTCTTAAAAGCCCTAGCTGCAAATCAAAAATGCTGGCTTTTCAGAACAGCCTACAATCAGATCAGTACTAAGACACATGAAGGAGTTGGTAAAAGTGATACGAATTATCTTTTCCTGATTTTCAGGCATGAATGTTTAATGTATGTAATAGTAGGGCTAGTTATTTCAGCATCAGACCAACCTGGTAGAAAGTGGCTAGCAGTATTTCCCACTGGCCTTCGCTTCAGTCTGGTTGTGAAAAGACAATGATCCATATGTGCTTTTATTTCAACCATTCAGGGCCTCCAAGATAGTCTTAAGGATTCACAGGACATTAAATGAAGCTCATATTAAATGACTATTGAAAACATCATATAAAAATGTCTTTCTAGACCAAACCCTCAGGCTTCTGCCAGGACAGCTCCAGGGCTGATGGCCAGAGAGAGGGCAGGAGCGATGTAGCATTGGAGGGGACAGAACATTGCCCTTTTAGGGGCCCAGCAGGAGTTACTGAAAGCAGGACTACCTGCTGCAGAGCCCCTGCTGAGGACAGTTGTTGCTGCTGCAGCCAGGCACAGAGGAGCCAAACAAATGTGAATTAAGGTTAAGGGCAGCAAGGAAGAATTTGTAGGGAAATATTTCTGTAGACTCTTCAAGAGCGAGCAAATGCTCTGATTTGTAACTCCCTTTGAAGGTGCAAAGTAGAAGAGATTGGCCTTTGAAAACCTTTACCACAACCAACATAGTAAGCGAAGTAAGAGTTGGGCTGAGAGCATTTAAAATCGAGGCAACAACATCTTAACAGCCTGTTACCCAGGCCCTTGGTAGCATTAGGCTGTCTCCAGTTAAGTGTGGTGTTGGCAGCAATTAACCCTCACAACGTGATACTGCAGGTACCATGTTGATTTTGTTCCTTCATACTAACAGTAGTGTGTAGATCACTCTCTGCTCTTTGCTTCTGCCTTGGTTACCTTCTTTTGCTCATGGGTGCTATCACAGCTGCTACCTCACCGTGTCTGCAAACACGTTTACCTGATAACAACAAAAAAAGGTACCAGAAATCTCCTTGAACTGAATGTACAATCTATGCAAATTCTCTTTCTACTTCGTTAAAACCTAGAAGTATTACTTGTAACCTTGCCAAATAAACAGCAAGATACTGTACAGGTGCCTCTGATAACAGAGTGACAATTCTAGGCGCGGTTCATTGCGCTGCGTTTGTATATTGTAATGAGTTGACTTGTCTTTGGTTCTGTTGTAATTAACACCCTCAACTAAGAAGATAG
Organism: Actenoides lindsayi; assembly: GCA_025331215.1. NCBI lineage: Eukaryota > Metazoa > Chordata > Aves > Coraciiformes > Alcedinidae > Actenoides > Actenoides lindsayi. Next base: position 13,906 of record WTSP01006297.1, on the reverse strand, counting down.
CAATCTCTTACTAGGGAGCACCTTCAGTTTGCTGGGAATATTCTGGAGGAGGATGTCTATGGCATTTCATTTTATTTTCCTGCGTACATCCAAAAGAAGGCACAGATCTGCTGGCCAAAATTAGGATGTTGTTTCAGATTTTCCTTGGATGAATCCTGTCAGCTTTGGATCGCTTGGTGTCTGTTCCCATTGTGGCATCCAGTGTGTTGCCCCTTAAAGCCTTACTTTCATCCTTTTTAAATGTGGCCTTAAACTGTGTTAGGAAGTTTGGTGTTTGTGTCTTGCTCACTTTTTCTGTTTGTTGTGGAATGAGGAAAAGGCACCTTGAGATTTCTATTATAGCTCAGTTGTGTTGCTGTCAGCTTACACTTTACCAATACAATAGAAATTGCTTACAAATGCAGTCTTTAAGGGAAGAAAATGACCTTCCCTTTGGGCAAAAGGAAGGCTCAGACATTCATATAAACTGCAGGAAATTATGAGCTTTGTCTTTTGCAACTCACTGTAGATAAAGAAGGTTGATTTAATTACCTACAAAGTACAAACTTAATAACTTTTAATTTATCTTCAGACTATAACAGGACAGACTGCTCTCAGATGCATAAGAAAAATTCTGGAGTAATTTCACTCACTTTGACATGATGCAGTAGCATTCCTCTAAGGTTTGTACTGGTAGCTGGGAGAAAATATATCCTCTTAATGGTACGGTCTTAAAATCTGAAGAATGTCGCCATATGGGGCCAGATTTTGAGTGATGGTTGGGAATCTAACAGTACACTTAGAGGAGCCTGGTTGTATCATCTGAGTCATAAAAGCATTTCAAAAAAGTCTGACTTTTGGAGCTTCATCCAAAGGTTGTCAAAGTCAGCAGAAACGAAGGACTTCTGCTAAGGCTTCTGTGTGTTTGGTTTCTTTTCTCCATGAGAACTGTTGTATTTCGTAGCACCAATATTCCCGGCAGGCTGCAGTGCTTTTAGGAGTCCCAAATCCTACCCTGTTTTGGTATTCAGATGCAGATACAACCCAAAGGCAACTGAAAAGGGTTTACACAGAAGACAAGATTTTGAAACAAAATAATTAAGTTAATGAAATGATATTTCTGACTTTGTCATTTTGGTTTTGGTTTGGGTCAATTGGATTTTTGTATTGCCTAACATAGTCCATAATAAGTTATTCCTATTCTGTCATTTTCAAAGACTGGTGGTAATATAGTTTTAAGAAATAACTATTTTGTTATAGATCATAATATGCATAAAATTGTACAGAAATATTTTGTAATCTATTGAATAAGAAAAAAAGAAAACCATGTATATACAGCAAAATTTAAAAAATAAAATTGGAAATTCAAATGGAACACACTGAAAGATGTAGATATTTTGCTATTTATTTAAAGGAGTATTTTATGAGATATTGAAATGTCTTAAATTGACCGGTAATCAAAGTTCAAAGTCAGAATGCTTTTCTTGTAGTAGAATGTGATTTTCAGCAATTATTGCACTACCCGTTTTTGCACCCTCTTGTCTTTCATTTAGCAGAAAACAATGTGCCTTAGCTGTATTCTTTGTCAATGGGAGTTTGGTTTTTTTGTCCGACAAAGCAAATTCTTTTGCAGAAAAAGAAATGGATGTAATAAATACTGTATTATACCAAAAACACTGCAGTTGTATATAGATGCTTTCTGTCATACTGTGTTTTCAGATGCAGAATTTTAAAATAAAAAAAAAAAAAGGCTGTCTTTAGGAATAGACGTGCACCTTGTATTATTTTCAACCCTACTCACATCTGCCTTTATTTAAAAGAACTTAGTTGTTTGGTGATATTTAGGAGGAAAAATGGGACCAAGTGCTAGGGATCTGTATTCCCAGTGCTGCTGCCAATACTCTGTAAGGTCAGTCATTTCTGAGGCTCCATTTCCCAGCTGTAGCAATTACGGGGGAAAAATTCATGGATACCTTTCAGAAATGGTGTTTTCTGGTCGAGCTGCTCCCTCACAGGCACGCGGGGCAAATTGCAGCCTGGGAAGGGGTGCTGCTGCCAGTGCTGGAAGAGGAGTCAGACTCCACAGGGCTCCCAGCACTGCCTGCACCGCAGCATCCAGAGATACATCCAGACTTCTAGTGCCAGATCCTCTCTGCCTTTTCCAGAGATGTCAAGGAATGGTAGGCAGAGGGGGCAGAAGGGATTAACAAAGAGCTTGACTTAGGGCGCTTTTCTGAAGGCCATTAACTATAAGGAGTGCTGGAGCAATTTCTTCCACACAACCCCAAAGGGTAGATGATCCCAAAGAGAAAGGACTTAGTCATGGGCTTACAATCAAGCAGATGGGTGCAGAAATAGGAATCAGTGTTACAGCTGGCTGGTTACAAGGACAGCGAAATAGGAGTCCTTTGCCTTTACTGAAAGGATGAACTCAGAAAGACACACTTCTTCCATAGTTCCCCCAGTGGGTTATGGACCCAAACCAGCTACTGCCTAATGTTCACCCAGTATGAGCATTTAAATTTATTTTCTTACCCACAGGCTCCACTCTGAGCACTGATTTGTCAGATCTACTTCCATAGATGTGATGGTGAAAAACAGTTAAATTCTCGTACAATTGTGTGATTGGTATCTTTAGCATCATCCTCATGATGTATTTATTGCGGGTTTGTCTCCTAGTCCTGCTTTCTGATGAGAGATGCTTGAAAAAAACCAAGACTTCCTTGATGACCTTCCAAAAGTCTTTGACACCACCAGGAGTCTGCGTGAGTTTTTCATGCACCCACAAGCAGTGCTGCAGGTTCTCTTGGCAGCCAGAACTGCTTTTGATCTTGTTTTCTTTTCACCTGCTGTTCAGGAATTCCACTTTTTTGGCACTTAGATGCAATGAGGACTGAGAGGACTGTTTAAACAGAGAAGAGAACACAGTGCTAGTATTTTAGTCCTGCACAAAGAAAAGATGTGTGATGGGGTTAAAAAAAAAAAATAAAAAAAATAGACTGCTCTCAGCTTTGAAGCCTGGATTTATTTATAGGTGGTATAAGAAGTATGCTGCTTTTTTTTTGCTGGCTTATTCCTCATCCAGCTGCTAATACTCATAGCATTTTAAAAAAAGGCCCAACCTTTGTTTTAATCTTCTCCAAATGTGTCACTGGCCTCTACTTTAAAGAAAAGGAAGGGTGTGTGTGTGTGTGTGTGTGGAAAGAAAAGAAAAATACCAGGTGCTCAAGTGTTTTGTTTTCTTTGTGAGCTTCAGCTAGAATCTGCACACTCCTTTGAGGCTACACACGAAAATCCCCATGCATCATGGAACGGTCTGTCTGAGCTGTCTACATCATGCTGGCTTGAAGGACTACATATCTCAGTCTACTTCAGACAGCATCATCACATTTTCACATCTGCCATGCCTAATCTGGCATGATCGTAATTAATATTTATAGAGTGTAGAACATGGTTAATTCACGGCAATGACACCAAACCTACTGCAGAGCAGTTTGCCAATAGGAAGGCACAGTAAACCAAGTGCAACAGGAACGAGGTATTTAATTGCCTTGACAATGGGGATTTCGCTTCGGTGCCCAGCTACTTGACATTTCTGCATTCGTTACGAAAGACTGTAGCCTGTTTTCAAAAATCAGAACATGTTAGTAATCGGAGGCTTCACAAACGCAAACAGCTGTAAATCTTTGCTGTCTGTTAATGCTTAAAAAGTGGGAGAGTCATGAGGTTCTACTGTAGTTAGCAACCAGATGTGGAAGGCAATTTTTCATTCTTTTATGAAAGATGATCTTGGCTGCTTGGGTGCCAGATCAGCACCAGCGTGCTTTATTCCTTCACCTGGCTGCCATGGCTGGAAGCCCCTGCTTGCAGGGCTGGGAAATAGGGCACAGTTGAGACACTGACTGCTAAGCTGTTGAAGGTCTGAACCTGGAGCTGAGGGACATGGAAGGGACTGGGTTCAGACACTGAGTGGCCTGGCATCAAGTGGCAAACATTGGTTTGTTTTGGGCCGCTCTCAATGAAAGTGGTTTCACACCATGATCCTAATTCCACGTGAAAGGAATTTCAGATTAATTTATTAATATTAGTAACAATTCAGAAGTATGCTGCATTTTGCAGCTTTAAGCCTGATCCAGACCCTGGTTGCAACTCTCTTCTAGAAAGGGCCAGACTCGACTTTTCTCTTCATTACAAAGCATAATGTAAATGTACACATTTGCTGTGCACCAAACACTACCCTGTCCTGGGAAAGCATTTGGATCCACAGCATTTGTAGATCTAGAAGTGAAGATGAGTGCTGCAGCAGTGAGATGGTGTGGCCCCTGCTGGGTCTTCTTCTAATCTTGTTTGAATGGAACTGAAAAGATGTTTGAACCCAGGAATGTGAGCTGGGTTTTGGTGCCCCGGGTAGTTAAGGTGCAAAATTTGTGCCTGATCTGCCAACGTAAGTTAGAAGATGTAAACCACTTTTTCCTTCTTGCCATGAAACATCCATCATGTGCTGTGCTGTGGTCCCTTCACCTCTGAATTAATTCTTCCATGAAAACATGCCATGCTGCTCTCCAAAGCTGTCAGCTGCCCAGTCAGCTGTGTTGCTGCGTCACAGCCCTACACAATCCCTGCAGATGTCCATCATCTCAGGCACAGCAGCCACTGGCAGAGTGCAGGGGCTGCACCAGAGCGTCCCAGCCTTGCTAGACAGATGGAAACTTCATAAACCCTTGTCCACCAACAGTGCAGAGTCTCAGCTGCAACAGCACACATTAATTATAGACCATTTATAAAATACACATTTGACTTCACAAAGACAGAGGCAAAATGTAATATATATATATATAAAAATATATTAAAATAAATAAATAAAAACATATGTATGTCTGTGTGCATGTATATATTTTTTATATATATAGATGTCAAATCAGAACTGCAGAATAATCTTGGTTGGCAGGACTCTGCGGAAGTCATCTGCACCAAATGCCCTGCTTGAAGCCAGGTCAGCTTAGACTACATGATGGGCTATATACCCTCTTCCATCTAGGAACATATAGGCTGGATGCCCACAACCCACCACTGGTGCCTTGGCCTGGACCCCAGCCTTCCCCAGGATGGGGCTGACACCCTCAGACCACTTGCCAGCACTCAGCAATATTCTATAAAGGTGGAAGAACCTTTCCAAATGCATCTGACTGACCTTATTGCCTCAAAACTACCTGCACAGCCATTGCAGCCCTTCGCAGGCTGTTTTTGGGCTACCCCGTGTCTAGCAGGCCATCCTTTATATCTTTGATGGCCTCATCAAAGCCATGCTGCTGTGACATCATGGTCAGAGGGTGACAGGGCAGCCCGTATGCTGAACATGCACAGCTGATGGCTGCTGAAGAAATGTGTTTCAAACAGGTTTTCCTTTTTGTTGTTGGTTTGCTTTGGTTTATGGGCTTTGTTGCAGGGAATGGCTGTTGGGTTGGGCTTTTTTTGTGGTTTGGGGTTTTTTTTTAACTTCATAACCTGTATGCTGGGTCAATCTGTTTGGGGGGGGTTCCAAGCAGTCCCTTGGGCTTGCACATCTCTCCCAGCTACTGCAAGAGACAGTGTAGAGCCTCCCAGACAATGCTGAAGAGGTCATTAATAATTAACAGCAGTGGTGCAGAGAGATTGTGTTCAGTCTACGTGTGTCTGGATATTGCCAAGACTTGGGACATTGCAGCCCCACACTACATGAGCCAGTTTTAGGCTCCCTTTGTAGTTCCACTGCCTGTAAGTTCACCTAGAGCTGGTAGCACGGCTGTGATAGAGCAACCTCTTCCCAAGGCATTTCAGTATTGCGCTATGTACCGCCTTCAAGAAGGAGCAGCATTTCACTTGTATAAATGAATTAAAATAATTTACTCCTCTTAGTCTGCCTCTGTAATTGTTTTGGGTTTTTGGTTTTTTTCCTAACTAGGACTTGCATAATAATAAAAAAGAGATTTGACTAGAAACACAAAGTACATTTTAATGCGATCTCATTTATGAAAGCCTATCACTAGATACATATGGCAAGGAAATGAAAGTATTCTTATAACAGATTAATAGCCAAGATCAAATATTTCACTTTCTAATAGAGTCCGCCTATATGTGCTTTTAATTCCTTGCTAAATTTAAATTTAAAAGGGCTTTTTTTTGTGTGCATTGAAAGCAAGCCACTGCCTGCCACGTCACCCCTCATTTTCCATTACTGCTCACTGATGGTTTGCATTCATTAGGAGACAAGACGCCAGCCTTGGCCTTCAGAGGAAGAAATTACTTTTTGCCTCCAGGAAAAAAGCAAAAGTGATGTGAGCTCATTTCCAGCAGCCGGCCACAGCAGAACCTGGCAAGCCAGGGGGCTCGGGGGCAGGGAGGTGTCCCCAGAGAGTGACAGCGCATAGGTCACCCTGGCCCTGTGCTGTGCCCATCATGGAGCGGGCAACGCAGCCGTTCCTGGGAGGTGAGCCGGCTGCATCCCTGACACCCACGTCGTGCACACATGAAGGAGTTTGCTGCTCCTCACTCAACCTTCACGTCTCAGACCAGATACCTTTTCAAAAAAAATCTTGAAATTTTTAAGAAATCTAAGAAATGCTCTTCCTTTGCAAAGCGTAACATACCAGAGCAATTATGAGGGCCTTGCTCCCTGGGCAGGCAGCTGGTTTTGCTGGGTTTGGCACAACCTCAGCTCCGTGGTGTTCCTGGTGTGCTCAGTTTGTGCATACACCAGCCAGCCTGACCCATGCAGAGGACAGCATCCCTACCCAGAATGGGTGAAAGGCTTTGCAAGACCTGTTTCCAGGCTGTGTTATCCAGCACATCCTGCCACCAACATGTTTAAGTGATATCTGTACTGAATCACAGTAACGGACTGGGGAAAACGTAACTGGGACCTGCAGTTCAGGGAGCAGTACTGCAGAGACTTTACACAATCCAGACAATGAATGCAATGGCTGGATGTATTTAAAAGCATGCGCTTTCTTTCCAAAACTCCCTATTTGGAAGCTTTTCCTCTCTGATTTAGCCTTCTGTTCATAGACCTGACAAGTCCTTCACTTGAGGTCTGCCGGACCACCACCTCCCACTCCTCCAGTCTCTCTTTCAGGGTGCCAGCGCTCAGCTCCCTGCTGAGTCTGAGTTGGGTAATGGTCCCTTTCTGTTAACACAGATAGGTAAATGCTGAATTATTTTATTCATTCATTTAATTAATTAAGGTAAATTAAACTGGTATCAATATGAGCACATTAAGAATTAGCATAGACAGTACAGTTTTTATTTAGGATGCCTTAGCGTGTGTGAATCAGTACCAAAGCGAACTGAATGCTGTGTATCCGTTCAGTGAAGTGACAGTGATTTGTACCAGCTGCCTCTTGATCCAGCCTCAAAAGCAAAAATTCTCTCCTTTTCTTTTAGTTCTCCCACACACACACACTCTCAACTGGCCTTGAAGATGTTATAAAACAAACCAAGAAATATCAATGGGAGACTAACACAGCAGCAACGCTTCGGGTTTATTTTTAGCTCAGCTCTCTGCCTGGTGCGGCTGGGCTCGTGCCCGATGTGCGTCACACAGAACTGAAGGAATTTGAAAGTGGCACTGCCATAATTGAACCCAGAATCCCCCCAACACCCACACTCCCCCTTCCTCTTCCTTATTAACGGCAGATTGAGAGGCTGCCTGTTCTGGGAAAGGGACAGCAAGACATGCTCTTTCCAACCCACAGAGAAGATTTGGTGGTGATGGTGGGGAACCCTTAAACCACCTTTGTTTGATGTGCTGCCTGCCTCACCCTGCTCCCTAGGCATGGAAAATGAGAAGCAATGCTCGGCTGAACACGCTTAACACCATATTTACCCTTAAAACAGAGGCAGCTGCAGAGCTGAGCCAAGAGCTGGTCCCACTGCCAGAAGCTTTGCAGCCCACCAGTCCTTCCCATATCACCTCTGCGCTGCCACAACACTTGGCTGATTAGTGTCTCCAGGCTGATTAATTGTAAAAAAAATAGGGCAAGATAAGAAACAAGCAGAGTTTTGATTCCACGTCCACACTTTTAATTTTGGTATGTGAGCATCCCCCTGCACATATGTGAAATGCATTTTAGAAACTCAGTGTTAATGGTTTTCAGTTTTGGGCTCCCAAGCAAGGCTGGCACTACCAGTAGGATCCAGTGATGTTTCTTTCCCAAGCTCTGAGAGCCTCAAATTCTGGTGCCCAGCAAGCCCAGGCAATGCCACGTGTGAGGTAGTGACTGCACTTGGAAGTCTGAATTAGTCATGGTAAATAAATAACTTCAAAACAAGAGCTGGCTAAGAACTACAGTTAACATTACAGCAATATTTTTAAGTCTTAACAATTTCCTTTTCTCTGCTCCAATCTGGATAAAAAGTGTCATTAACCCCAAATACTGTTGCTCTCACACAAGCAGGCTGGTTTTCTTTCTGTGTTTGCACAATGGTTTGGCTTGATTGCTGACCACCCTCGACTTCTTTTTTCATTCCAGTTCCTTTAGGATCTTTGCTAGATTAAGCTGAATCAACAGCAAACAATACTGTCTAGTTAAATATATTAAAATAACTCAAATTGTTGTAAAAAAAAAAAAAAACAAAACGCTGAGCCTGTCCCTTTCCCACATCCACATTACAATGCACTATATTTTGTATCTTCTGACAAGTTCATCCGCATTTTCCGCAGAAACCTGAGTGGTATCTAGTAGCTCCCATAGAAAACCACCAATTACTGCAACAACCCCACCAGGCAGCTCCTGTGCTCTGCAGAAAGCCCATCTGGGTGACAGCAGCATGACTGGCCCGCACACCCTGGCGCACATGGGGTCCTGCCTTGGTCTCACTGGGTCTGGATGGGGATGAATGAGCACGTTGTGACCTGACATGGTCACAGCTATGGGAAAGATATAGTCCTCCTGCAAGGGGAGGGTGGGGAGCACAGCCCCTGGGAAATGGAGTGGAAGACTTGGAGCACTTTGTCTCAGTTCACCCCTGCAATCTGTTGCTAAGACAGTCCATAAAGTGCTGGCCATTGCAACACATCAATATCCACGTGGGGTTATCCAGCAGCAGGGCTGCATGTGGCCATGCAGATGCTGCACATGCTAAACACCGCTCACATTTACACAGACTTACTTCACCCCTGAGTCCATAAAGAGTTGCTGCAAAAAATGACAGCATTGTTTTGGTTTTGCTTCGGATTAAAGGAGATGTCATGTAAAGCTCTTTTGTGCTCTAATGTTCATATTCCATCTTTATGGAGGTGTTTTGTCACCCATCCATCACTACATGGCAAGGGTGGTGAAACATGTCTACCCACTCAGCAGCACACCTGTCCACGCACAGAAGTTTCAGGAGAAGGTTCCTTTCTTCTCCCTCAGGTCTGATGTGTCAACAGTTACTGCATCTGCACTCGCTGTACGTTATTATTCAGATTGCATTATTTTTAAGGCTCTGAGTGACTAATCGAGAACTGCAAAGTGTTAAATTTACCCTGTGCCCCATGCGCTGCCTTGGGGCTTGCCAGCCTGCAGCCTGAACAGCGGGGCAGGGCAGGGAGCATGCTCCAGGAGCAAGGGACAGAGTTGGAAGGTGCTGGGGACACAAACATACACATGTACAGAAAGGGAAGGAGTTGCACTGAGACACACTTTTGGAGAAAAAAGTACAGCGCTCCATTGCTAGACATCACAGCCTCACACCACTTGCTGTGTGCTGCGGTTCGTGTTCTGCTGTGTTTAACTACTGCATTCTGGAAAAAAATAAGGAATTAGTGACTGTGTAGGTATCCGGTCTCAGTATTTTGATGTGCCATAGTTCAGAAAGCCTGTTCCAAAGTAAGGCAGGTTTAACACACTGCAAAAATTTTGAAAATACTTTTTGTCTTATCTCATTCGCCTCCAATTTGAATAATAAATTAGTCAACATCTAACTAGAAAGAGGAGTGTCAAAGCCCTCGTTAGTGGCTCAGTACTGAGGCAGAAGGTGGCACACAGCTGTAGGCAAGGGTGCTGGGGCTCACAGCTGCTGCTGGCCCAGAAAGCACAAGCCTGAAGCTGGTGAGAGCATATGGTGCACACCTTGCACTGGTGTCTCTTAAACAGTGACAGTCCTTTGGGTGACATAAGGAAAAACATCAGCAAATCTCTCTCTGCTGTCTGAACAGGGATGACTCTTCTGTGGAAGCGTTGTTTCACATGGACTCTCCTTGGCAGGGTGAAAAAGCTTTCCTCTTGTAGAAGAGCTCAAATACCTACTGACCCATGGAGTAGCCAAACAGCACCATGAAGGCTACCATTTCCCAGTCTCATACACCCTACCATCGCCATCTCCCCTTCTCACACACCCCTCTAACTCCCCTTCTGTAGAGCATGATAAAGAATTCTGGTGAATTAGGTGGCAAGTGGTGTGGTCATTCCCTGACCTTTCTCTCTTAATAAGAAGGGAAAAATCTCTGTTCTCAATTGAGAAAGAGTGCTCTGCTGAATAAAGGCAGGCTCTTGGGATTCAAACCCTGCCTTTTATAAAGCACCTACCCGAAGGAAGACCAATGGCCAGAAAAAAAGGAAGTGTTACATGTTGCATCCTACTGTTTCTTGGGAGGTAACAAAATGCTCATTAATATAAAAAACATTTTTATTATCTGATCTTTCATTTAATATTAATGGCCCACCCTGGAGAATAATAAGCTTGGCTGGATTATAAGCACCGATCTCACAGATGTTTGTGCATGTGCAGCTTTGCTGACGTCAGTCAGCGGTGTTATCACACGTGGCAAGAGATCTTCCCACCTGGGGCCAAGGCTTTAAGAAACATGTTCAGCACCAGGCACGGCACCACACGGTTCACTGCCTACAGAGGTATGGGCTTTTTCCAGAGTCAGCTCTGCTAATTCTGATCTAAATTTTACCATACAGATCAGTGGATGAAGATGAAGGGTTCTTCCATCCCAGGCCAATTGTAGGTCACGTCCACAGCTTCCCACTGCTGTTTTATTCCTAACTCTTTTCAATGCTGCATTTATATGCCAACAAATGTGCTGTTTAAAAACATTTTTGCAAATGGAAGCCTGTGTAGTAGTTCCCTCATGTATTCCATTTACTTCAGTACTGCATCTTCACTGCTGTCCCAGAGGTGCCTGCATTCATTTATCTGGGCATAAATGAAACATTAGAAACTAACGTTTCTTACAAAGCAGCTGAAAGATGATGTGTGACTTTAGGCAATGCTGTTTCTCCAGATTTGTCCCCTTCTTTCTCCTGTTCTTGCGCTTTCAGCCTCATTCCTCTACTAACACACCAGGAGCCTTGTCAAAACCTTTAATATGAGGACTCACAGGTGTAAACCCAACAGATGCCCACACCAGCCCTCCTTGCTGCCAGTCACTTGCTGACCTGCAGGGTGCAATGCAGTGGGAGTCCATCCATTCTCACTTGCTCAGAGTGTTATAACGGCCCTTCTACTGCTCCTTGTTGCAGCTTGTTACACAAATATTGAATATCCAATTAGATTGCCCCAGCAGATGGTGTGATTTGGGGCTTTATTCCCACTGGATACACGATGGCTATTTTTAGCAGGGTGCAGCTAGAAAGGGGGAGAGCAGCCGCCCTTCTGCATCTCCTTTCTTTGGCTCTCTGTAGCAGAAGGAATCTCTCCTCCCCACCCTCTCTGAGAACATGTGCATTGTGCTGGGTCTGACAGGAGAGTCTGGCATAAAAATCACATCTAATGTGAAATAAATGACCAGTTTTTTTTCCAAGGAATTCTTACATTGCATTGATCAGCTCCTCAGGAGATTGCCATCATGCTACCCCAGGTCCTATGTGAGGGCTTGGCCCTAAAAATGTTTGCATGACAGCACAGTGGTTCCCAGCCTGATTGTTGGTTGCAGCCACTAGATGACAAGGGAGGAAAGCACGTTCCTCTGTGGTAGGTTCCTGCTGGGCAGCTAGATGAGTGAAGGAGAGATGTTCATGTCTGGCAGGAGCTTGAGAAGAGAGATGCTAGTACTGCAAAAGTGGTCGCTCATTTCTGATCACACCTTGTCTGCAACTCATGTCAGTGAGCACTTGACATAAAAGGTAGGGGACACAAAGGGCTGTGAGCCCTGAAGCATGGTGGCCACAAAGGTGGTACATCATGGGTGATAGCAGATACCTCCTGACAGGAGAGTGCTGTATCTCCAGGGTTTTGTGTGGCAAAGCAGAGTCCTGGGAGCTTCTCCAAACCTCATGGCAGATAGAGAAACTAGTGATCTCCAGATCACTCTTTTCCCACCTGCTGCATCATTCCCTGCCTGTTTGCATGAGGCACAAGGACTATTCTTTTAAAGGCAATTTGGCTTCATCAGTGACAAGAAGATAAACAAATACTCTGAACTCTTTGGTTCCCAGTGGAAATAGCTTTGATTCAAGCTCAGTCCATTTATGGGCATAGTCAAAGTTCCCCAAAAAAAGAATGACATTTTCTACATTTTTTTTTCCCCCAGTAGCCTCAGGGTTGGGTGCCTGCTGGGGTGAGGGAATACAGGAGATGGAGAATAGATGCTCCCCTTGTATCCCTGCTCTATCCAAGGGCTCAGCCTTGCGCTGTGCACACTCCTGGACTCTCTTAGCATAAATCTGTCATTCCCAGTATATAACACCTGTACAGCCTCAGAAGCTGAGAAATAGCCCCTAAGACCAGCAGTGTCCCTAGAGCTCCCAGAAAAGCTTTCGGAGGCTGCAGAGGGCAGGAAAAAAAAAGGAATTATTTTCTGTGAGGTGGTGATTGTGGATGTAGTCCCCTAGATCAACTCTCACTAGAGAATTTCTGCTTCCCCATGTAACTCTGCCAGCCTTCCCTACCCTCAGTATATTCTTTGCAGGCAGATATGTTTGTAGCATAACAACACTGAGCCGAAATACCTAATACTTCTCTTATTACAAAAAAAACCCCACCATATTTTTGTTTGGAAAGCAGAGCAAACACTGAGTCAAATTTATACTAATTCTTACAATTTTGAATAAAAAGGATGGAAGAAATTTACAAAGAACTACTGACAATTTACATTCCTCAGTGAATCAATTACGAGGCTTTCCTGTCCAGAGGAACAAGACTTGGCTCAGCACCATTTTATAAGGAGTTAACCAACATTTAAAGACTCATTGTTTGAAAACAGTCCAAAAAACTCAACAACTTCCGTGGCTTGGTTTTTTCAAGTACTCCTTAACTGCATGCTCTTCAGCAACCAGACCTGCCTTTCACATGCATCGTGGGAAGCCACAAAGAGCTGTGGCTTTTCCAAGCTGTACTTTTGGGGGAAAATAAGACTTTCTTCCTGTAAACTATTACCGTGAATCAAAAGCATCGGCTTTCCCGCTTTCCCCATGGCAAGGACTCACTTCTCTCCAGGATCCTGCCTTCACTTTTTGGCCAAACTACACGAGTTCAGGGGGAGAAAAACTTCAGAGGGGCCTGAGATACTCAGAGCCGTGCCTTTCACTGTATTTCTGCAGAAGAAATGGCCAACTACATTTGCCCCCCAGATTATTCACGTCACAAACAACAGAGATTAATTTGGCCCTCCTTTATTTTGAGTACGGCAGCTGCAGGCAGATTCACTCACTCGGTACCAAAACTGTTTGCTTGGAAGGTTCCCAAAGTGAAGGCACAGCCTGGACATTTGATCAACAATGCACTGTCCATCGCTTTCCCCAAATAATCCATATTTACAAGCAAAAACCTGACTCCCACTTCCTTAACACCAGCTGTAATGTTTGAAGGCTGTCATTTTCTTCTAGGTAACTGGAAAGAAAGGGGGGGGGGGGGGGGGTGGAATGTGGCCAGGGGGAAATCTTCTCTGCCATGCGCGTTTTTACACAGCTCCACGGGTCATAGGACCGTGTTTTTTTTATTCCCACAATTTTAGTTTGTA
>WTSP01006296.1:20497-31097 GCA_025331215.1 Actenoides lindsayi | reverse complement strand
GGAGGTGTCCCTGCCCATGGCAGGGGGGTTGGAACCAGATGAGCTTTAAGGTCCCTTCCAACCCTGACCATTCTATGGCTCTGTCAGGAGGAGGCTCCTTGCTGCTGGGGTTTGGGATCACGCCTGGCTCCGGGGGAGCACGCGGTGGGTGATTTCCCAGGTGCCTTGTGAGCAGAGAAGGGTTATTTTTGGGGGAATGTCAAAGAGGTGCTTGCCAGGGGCTGGTGGAAGCATTGCTTGCTTCGAAGCCCGCTGCAGTCAGCGGGATGGTTGCCCCTGGCTCTGGGTGCAGACCTCACCAATGAACAGTGAGCACTGGAATAGCTGCCCTGTCTTGGGGGGGTGATTTCTCCGGAGGGGTTTGTGTCATGCAGCCTGTGTCACGTGTGCATGACTGGAAACACGAGAGCCTTCCAGGCTCCTCTGTGGCCCTCTCCCAACAGCCAGCACCTGCTGCCAAAGGGATTTACTCCAGTTACACAGCTCACCCAATTATCTCCCATGACAGGGAAGAAAACTTGTTCGGCGATGAGAAATCATTACAAATTACAAGCTTTGTGAGTCTGGGACAAACGAAGCCCCTAAACACTGCCTGGTTGAATGCTCTGTGTGTGTGCTGTGTGATAAATGACAGCTGACTTTTCCATCGCTAGGAAATGAATCAGTGTGGAGGCAAAACCCAAAAGGAGCCTCAGTCCAGCTGGGAGACCTGAGAAGGAAGCTGTTGGAGGAGAGACACTTACTAACTCCACTGGCCTCTAGTCTGTCTTACCCTTACTAACAAATATCAACAACTAGGTAACATCTTTCCTCTGTTCTTTCTGACAGTAGCCCAGGACATGGGGGGTTTTCTCTCCTCTGTAGGTCCCCTGTCTCAAAGGATAAGTCATGATCTGTGTAAAATTTAGTATCTGTTGGTGGTGGACCCTAGAAAATTGGAATCCAGTTCCAAAAATGGACTGTGGATGAATAAAACCATCAGAAGGATGCCACGACGGGACTGGTTTAGACCCTTGTGCAGTCTGCCTCTGAACAAGAGTTCTGAGTCAGGGCTGTAACCTGCTAACAGGAAACTGGGAGGTAGGAGGGAGCATTTTATTTCCGTGCGAAGTTTTGGTGGTGGGTTCAGGAAGCACCAGGTACAGTTGTCTTTGGATTGATGGGAAGGTCTGTTCATTGCAGCTGCGAGGCCTTGGAATGAGGAAGAAATACAAATGTCTGGATTTTGGGAGCTTGCACAGGGCAGGATTGTGACCATGCCTCGTGGGCAGCTGTCGTGGGGCTGCGGGATGTTTCATCCCATCGGATTTCACTAGGTTTGGGTAAGGAGTGTGGCAATGGCCAGTGCCTTGGGTTTTAACCAAAGTCAAACAAAGACCCCGAGCCCTGATGCACCTGGACTGTTGTGTCATGGAAACATTCCTTCCTGCCTCCTGAAGTGCTCGGATTACATCCTGATGCCTGACATTCAACTCCTTAGTTCAGCTCCGATATTGCTGGTTACACAATCTGGACAGCGCTTGGTTCAGTGCTTTCTTGCAGCAGCTGCACATTGTGTGGTGAAGTGTTTCCTTGAATTCATTGTGAAGTGACTTGCTTTTAATCCCTTGGTGTGACCTCTCACTGCAGGATGCACTTCCCAACCATGAGTCAAGAGAGGAAGAGCTGTGCTGAGGGGAAGGCGCTTTTTTGTGCTCGCATCCCAAGCACATCCTCCATCCATCCATTTCCCTAGAGCTCGAGCTTGGAGATATCCTGTGAAGGACAAATGCTACAGCAAGCAGAGAAATGGGACACCCTGGTGAAGTTGCCATCAACGAACCACAAAAGTGCTGAGGGATAGTGGAGAAATCTTTAAGTCAGGCTAAAAATAATACAACCCCTCAGCATTAGTGTACCTCTGCTACAGTGGTGTCTTGTGTGGGGCCATCTGGTATGCCCCAAACATGAGATTGTGATGTCCTGTTTGTGCTTCTTGCTTGCAAGTTTTGTGCCCATCCTTGCGTGAACGCGCGTGTAAGATCTACTGACCTGAGGGGACGGTCTGTTACTGCTGGAGTCACCACTCTGTGGGCTTTGGAAATGTCTGAAGACTGCAAAGAAGGACAGAGAAGCTGTAGAGGGAGGTAAAAACCTGTACTTGTAGTTAAACAGCCGTGGTGGCTTTGTTATTGTGCCAGGGGTGTTTCCACAGACCAGGGTCACCGTTGTGCAGTGAAAGCTGCTGTCATCACGCTGCCTGGACGGTGGGCAAAGAGGAGGTGTGGACAACCATGAGCTTCTGCTTTGCAGGGGCATCAGCCAGGGGTCCCCCAGCTTCTGAAATGGGCTTTTAAAGAGTGCCAAAGATGTGGAGAGCTCCTGGGGAGAACCCAGAGGAGCCCAGAGGTCTTGGAAAAGTGACTGACAGGAATGATGGAGAAGTTGGGTCATGAGTCCCCTAATAAGAAGGGAGAGGAGATGATACCAGCCCAGGCAGTGGGATGCTGCCGCTCCCTGTGCAGAGGCTGGGTGACGTGCTGCAGGTCGAGAGATGCCGTGTCCTTGGGAGCTGCACTGCTCAGCACCTCGTGTCTCAGATCCCCAGAGAGGAGGCGAACAGCAGAAGTGCTGCTGCTGGGACATGGCGCAACGCGAGAGCCGGGAACTCGATGCGCTTCCCCCACCGCTCAGCTGCCTCCCCCCCCTGCCCTGACAGCCCCGTTCATTTCTCTTGCAGGGAGCAGCCCATCTTCAGCACCAGGGCCCACGTGTTCCAGATCGACCCTGCCACCAAACGGAACTGGATCCCAGCCAGCAAGCACGCTTTGACCGTCTCCTATTTCTACGATGCCACGCGCAACGTGTACCGGATCATCAGCGTGGGCGGCACCAAGGTAGGGCAGCGTTTCCTGACGGCATCACGCCCGTTTTCTCCAGCCAAAGCCTGTGCTGGTGGAGATGATTTTGGTGTCAGGTTGGGCAGTTCTCAGCACGGGTGCTCCAGCATCTTCCCTGCAGGGACTGGAAGGTAAAACGCTGTCTCCGTGCTCAGGTGTGTTTGGTGTTAGAGTCTGCGCTGAGGAAAAACGTGGCCCAAATGTGTGTCTGGTGTTGTCCCTCCTCTGCCCCGTTCTCCTCTCACCCCCAGCACACAGAAAAGAACTTTTTCTGAGAGCCTTTATTCTGTGCTAAAACCATCTCCTGGAGATATAATGAAATTGCAGATGGAGGCTGGGGGAGTCTCAGAGGTCGGCTGTTCAGTCGCTGCCACAAAAAGCGATTAACTCTCCCTGAACTGTTCTTGATGGGCATTTTCCTGAGTTGTTCTTGAAGGCCTCCGATGGCAGAGATTCTGCAGTCTTCCCAGGCAATTTATTTTGCTGCTGCCCCAACCAGCAGAGTGTTTTGCAAGAGCTACTCCTCACTGCTGTTTAAGCCTTTTCTATTTTTTTTCTCTGACTTGCCATGAAAATGGAGAACATTAGAAAGTTGTCAAGTCCCCAGAGACATTTATCTTCCCTTCTTCTCTAGCAGTGGAGGAAGGTGCTGACACTGAGGCCTTTTTTTCTTTTTTTTCTTTTTTTTTCTTTCAGTAGACAAGGTAATTTACATTTGTTTATCTCACACAGCTGGACTAGAAAGTCTTTTGGTCACCAAAAGCCTCACCTGTTGTTTGATAGATTAAAATCCAGAGTACACAGGGATTGGAGTGATCAATCCCACGCTACCAACCCAGCACAGCAGGACTGAGTTCTCTCTGGTGCTCACTGTTGCCTCTCTCTACAGGCAATCATCAACAGCACTATCACCCCCAACATGACCTTCACGAAGACATCCCAGAAGTTTGGACAGTGGGCAGACAGCCGAGCCAACACCGTGTACGGGTTGGGCTTTGCTTCGGAGCAACATCTCTCCCAGGTAATGCTACAGGTGCTGCCAGAAGCCCGATGCTCGCAGGGGGAATGTCCCTGAAGCCCCAAAGATTGGCCTCTGGAGAAAAGACTTGAGGAACCTGCTCTTCTCACTGTGCTAAAAAGCTAATGCAAGATGCACAGATGTTAAGAAGAGCTTTAAATAATATTTGTGGAGTGTTTTGAGCATCACGAATTGAATTGGGACTTCAGGCTCAGTTTCTGTCATTGCTGTTTAGCTAACCCCACAGCCCTGAGGGCCAGAATCACGGGCAGGGGCAGGAAGGGGCTATTCCCTGATTTGCTTTATTAGTTGAAGAGAAATTACAAAGCATGTTGGTTGAAGTTGCAAAGTGAGGAGTAACCCAGGCAGCAATTCCAGTTCATTCCACGTTTCGGCATCCGCCACAGTGACTTTTCTGCTGCCCTTTAGTTTGCAGAGAAGTTCCAGGAAGTGAAAGAAGCAGCCCGTTTGGCGAGGGAGAAGTCCCAGGATAAAACAGAGCTGACCAATCCTGCCCTGAACATCACATCTCACCAGGTACTGCTCAGAAAGAGATGAGTAGAGCTCAGTGGTGGTGGCTGGGGAAATTGGCCTCTGTGCTTAGCTCCTCGAGTAGCTTCTTGCTTACCTCCCTTTCTCTCAAAGCTTTCTTGCCAGACACTGAGATTGGAGCTTCACGTTTTGATGACATCCGTGGCCCTCAGGTCACTCTAGTGAAATTCATGAAGTTCTAAATAATGAGTGCTTAAGTGGAGCTCCTGGGAAGGTTCACACTCTTCCCTCTTTGTCAGTTAAACTGCCAAAACTGTCTCGTAAAGCCATGCTGGAGGTGTTGGGTTTTTTCATTGTGGTGGATGGGATAGACTTAATTTTTTTTGGTGGTTTTTGTTGTTTGGTTTTTTTTTTCTTTAGAGCTGCTGGGTTCAGTGTGACAATAACAGGCAGGTAGCGTGCAGGAGTGTATGTCACCTGCTTTGAAGATCATGAGAAGGAAGACATGTGTCATTTCCAACCATTTTTCTTCTGGGGCTGCAGGGGCTGCTTCTGCAAGTGTCCCTGATAGGTGATGGTGTTGTCCATGGGGGACTGTGGGAAGACAAAAGTGATTTGTTAGAGGTGGTGACAGAGGGGTCCTGGCCAGACATCTTCTGTTTCTGCCATATTTCCACTGTGGAAGAGAAGCTGCACTGCAAGAGTAGAACCCCACGTGTGACAGACAGTCTTTCCATTTTCTTCCCTCCAGGAGGCCAAGCTAGAAAGCTTGAGCCCATCCCTGATCATTCCCACGTGCATTGCACTTGCAGTCGTTGCCTTTCTTCCTGCATTGCTAAACCAACTCCAGCAGCAGTGGGATGAGGGGAGAGGATAAGCTTTGGAGAACTCTGCTTTTTCCTGTGACGAAGCAGTTCAGTGCTGATGAAGTTTCCCTCCCAGCTAGTTCACTCCAGAGGTGACTCTGCACTTCCCAGAGCTCCTGGGAGTAGGAGAGAAGCTGGAGGATGGAGGACACTGCATTCTCTGGGTTGAGTACAGCTGGAGTGGCTGGCAGCAGAGGAGGAGGAGGGAGTGTGAACAGTACTTTGGCCTGCAGTGAAACGAGGGGGAGGTGGAGGCAGTGGCTCTGCAGAGACTGGAAGTGTCATGTGAGGTGCAAAAATGGGGAAAACTTGCCTAGCTTTTGGTTCCTGCTAACTCTAAGCCCCCTCATAATGGGTGGCAAGTGAAGAAGGGAGTAGAGGAGAGCATTCATAGCAGAATGAAGTTTTAGGTAAAAGACTCTGATCAGTAATAATTACCCAAGACAGAGATTTGTGGCCAGCTGCAGCCTCCATCTCTGAGCTCCCCTGGCCAGGATGTGGAGGTTGGGAGTAGAAATACTCTCTCTTAATCCTGCTTACACCAGGGCAGAACTCATCAGAGACATGTTCATCTCCCCTGTGCTACCATGGCTACTTGCAGCTGAAGGGATGAGGAGGTCAGAAGGTGAAGGTTAAACAGAGATCAGGGAAATGGCCTGCAGCTCTGCTTGTTCTTACCTCACTCAGCAGTGCTAAAACTGCCACGTGAACCCACCTTCACTTTGCCCACTCAGCCTGCCTCGTTTCCCAGTGGGAGAGCTGCACACAAGCAATGCACAGCCCCTGCCCCAGCCCCCCAGCAGCTGATGTGCCGACGGTGACAACACGCAGCGTCCCCTGCCACGTGGGCATGCGGGGCTTGTCCTGCATTGCCTGCCTTCCCCTGTCTTCATGAGCTCATCATCCCTTCTCCCCCTGTCCCGCTGCTGATTCACAGCCTCTACATTAGTACAGCTTCAAACATGAGTTTCGTCCTTGAATAATTGATTGTGTTTCCGTTTGCAAGTGAGCAGAGAGCAGATCTGTCTCCTGAAATTAACTCCGGGCTCCCTCGTTTTCTGCATCTGCATTAGTTTACTGAGGCTTCACGTTTGCAGAGCTGGGGAAATCCCAGGAGAGCAGCTTTCTTCTGTCCTCTAGTACCTTTTAGGCCAATCTGCATCCCATTTAGCATTCCTATCACTGAGTTGTCAGTGCAGATAATGTAAGCAAATAAACAGTGTAGGCCATCTTAACCATTAGTTTCAGTTGGGCTCACAGGGGCTCAACACCCAGAACAGGAAACTTCTGCCCTTTCCCTGCCTCAGTTTCCCCACCTCGTGGTAAAGGCAAGGTAGGGGTGTGTTTCCACTTCTCAGTCGTGCTCTGGGAGGCTCTGTGAAGCTGGAGTTCAGTACATCTCATGGCCCTGTCTGCCTCTATTTATAGGTGTCATCCAACTCCAAAGGCAGGTGACCGTCCTTACCACAGGCATTTCAGGGCTACCTCTGAACTCCAGCAGGCTTGCCAGCCACCTGGCCTCACAGCCCCCAGCTTAGGATCCCAGAGACTCGTTGCTCAGAGTCTTTATATAGCTCCATTTGCCCTGTCAGTGCCAGGCTCCTTCCCTGCTCTGAGAGGAGACTCTGCAGACAGGGTCTTCTGGAGGGGCTGGAGGATGTAAAGTCACAGACTCACAGAACGTTAAGGGTTGGAAGGGACCTGAAAAGCTCATCTAGTCCAATCCTCCTGCCAGAGCAGGATCACCTAGAGCAGGTCACATAGGAACGTGTCCAGGTGGGGTTTAAATGTCTCCAGAGAAGTCTTCTTTGGCTTCTGCGTATTCATCTCTGCTCCACTGTCAGCTTCCCCCAGCCTGGGAGGCTGAGCTGTTTGTCTCTGCTAGCTCTGACGTACACAGGAATATGCAACCCCTAGAGAAGGGTTCACTTTGGTGCAGGGCTGCCTGTCATCTTCCGCGCCTTTGGGAAGTGGGTGCCATGGTCATCTGAGCAATAGCAGAGTTTAGAATCATAGAATTGTTTGGGTTGGCAGAGACTTTTCAGCTCATGGAGTCCAACCGTTCCCCCAGCACTGCCAGGGCACCACTGACCCCTGTCCCTCAGCACCACAGCTCCACGGCTTGGAAACCCCTCGAGGGATCACGGGGACTCCACCACTGCCCTGGGCAGCCTGGGCCAGGCCTGGGCAACCCTCAAGGGGAAGAAATTGTTCCTCAGCTCCAACCTAAACCTCCCCTGGGGCAACTTGCGGCCGTTTCCTCTTGTCCTTTGCTTCTCTCCCTGAGAAACACTATCCCAGTGGCACCTGATGTCTTAATTCAAAGTGTAGAAGCTGGAGTTGTGACTGAACCCAGGTGGCTTGGCAGGTCTGTGTTTAGATTTTGGTCAGTCTTTGCTCTGAGAAGCAGCAAACCCCTGAAAGGGTCAGTTTTTGCAGCCTGAGCGTTGTGCACGGCCGACGGGTTACGGGCTGTAACGTCGCTGGTGTTTGTCGAGGGGAAGCTGGTGGCCAGAGAATTTAGTACCTCAAGTCAGGGAGGGAGGAAGGGCCGGTGTGTGCAAGCTGTGAGCCCACCTGCTCAGACTCTCCGTGCACTGGGATCGCTGCCCCAGCGTGGCACGGGGAGAGGGAAAGGGAGGACGTGGCACCAGGGCAGCTGCTGGAGGAGTGGAGCACTAGCCTACCTACCCAAGAGAGAGCCCTCTGTCCACACAGCTTCTGAACTCATCGCTGTGGCACTGCTGGTGCTGCTGAGCCACACGTGAGGACCTTGTCCAGCAGACAAGCACAGCCCTACCTCAGTTAGGACCGAGAGCCAGCGTTTCTCACAAGAGTGCAGGGACTCAGAATTAGCCCTGGAAGCTGGGCTGTGGATGAGTTTGCAGAGACCTTGTGGCCCACGTGGCCTGATCTTCACTGCTGTGTGCTAACTGCCTCTTCCTCATCCTCCAGGTACTTCCCAGCCCCATCATCAGCTCCAATGGGCCAGGAGAAGATAAACTATTCCGGAGCCAAAGTGCCGATGTCGAGATAACAACGGAGAAGGAGCGGCTGAAGAAGATGCTTTCAGAAGGGTGAGGCTGCCACAAGTGCTCTCTGCTCCACTCCTAAACTGTCTGTTCTGTCAGGATTCTGGCATGTCCCTGTTATCTGAAATACTTTTAACTCAATGCTACTTCTTTAGGTAGCTGAGTAATTCCCCTTGTTTGCTTGTGCTCAAACCCTCCATGCTACCAAGTTCCTCTCTTCCCAAGTAGAAAATTATTTTAGCTTAGAGGTGAAATCTGTTGTTCAGGCAGTGTGAGGAGGATGCTTTGTGCCTGCAGCAGAGATGAGTTGATGCCAGTCATTTACAGTTTGTGATACCAGGAGATGTTCATACTTTTCCAGCTGGCCCAGGGCTGCATTTGTGTTAATTCCCCTGATGATTCCAGCAAAATCCCCACTGCTTCTGTTCTTTGTCTCTTCAAAAGACTCTGGGCTGGATTCTGCCCTGTTGAGCTCCCAGCTGAACACTTAGAATATTTTAAAATCAAAAGCAGGTGTCTTTTGCTACCTTCTCCTGAGTCTGGGGTGGTAGAATTTTATTCAAAGCAAACTCAGATCTAAAGATTTAAAAAAATGGCTTCGCAGTCCCACTTTGCAAAGGTCCTTTACAGTGGCTGTATCTCCCCACCCCATTAATCTCACAGTGTGCTTTCTGCCGTTTCAAGCAAGCACACATGGCCTCAAAGTCAAACACCATCCAGGGATAAAGAAAAGGGATGCAGATTCAGGGCTGGAAGAAACATTTACATTGGAACAGTGACAGGAAAGCCCAGTACAAAGCAGGGAGCTGCCCAGCCCTTCCAGGAGCATGGTTTCAGTGCACGTTAGCGCTGCTGAAGAAACCTTCGTGCTGAGACTCTCTTACACCCTCCTGCACACTTCCCCTGTTCTCTCACACAGTTCAGTGAGCGAGGTCCAGTGGGAGGCCGAATTCTTCAGCCTCCAGGACAACAACAACAAGCTCGTGGCTGCTCTCCATGAAGCCAATGCCAACGTGGACCAGTGGAAGAAGCAGCTGGCTGCTTATCAGGAGGAGACGGAAACTCTGCGGCAGCGGGTGAGTGCAGGAGGTCAAAGGAAACTCCATCCCAGAGCCAGGTGCTGTCCTTGACCCCATTCTCCCATCCCTGGGCGTCAGCAGGAGATGAGATGGAAATCCAGGATGCTGCATGAGCCTGGCAGGGAAAACATGTCAAGGAGTAAGGCCGTGTAACTGAGGAGCTCTCACAAGAGCTCCTGTTTTCTGCAGAGCAAGGTAGGAGTGTGCTGAGTCCCTGTGCGTAAAGGGAGGAAAGCAGAGCCCAAAGGCAAAGAGTCCCAGCTTGTCTTCAGATGTTCAGCTGCCAGCAATACTGAGGAAGGCCCATGCCCCTCCCTGAGCTGGGCATCAGAGCAGTCTTCTGGCTGCTGACAGGAAGGATGAAGATTGCTCTATCTGCTATAATTAGCTTGAATCTGAGCTGAGACATCATGAAACCCGGTAGTGCAGTACAAATAAGCCCTTGTTTGGTTGGAATAATAGGATCTTTTGACCTACATCATGTCAAAGAGGTCACAGGTCAACTGAGGAGGCCTGTGTGCATCGGGGTAGAGGAGTGACAGTCACATGGCTAGCTTTGTTGGACGAAAGAGCTGGGGAGTACTTGGGAAAGGGGTTTAGGACAGTTGGGGTTTGGCAGGGAAAGGACTCTGGAGCCCCGGAGAAAGCAGCGTAAAGCCATTTCACTTCTCAATAGCTCATTCAAAAGACAGCAGGGATTTGGAACAATTAACAGCTGTTTGCACTCGATGGCTGCTGTGTGGCCAGTCTGTGCTGTAAACAGCCAGCCCCCAGGATTCACTCTGCCCGTTGCTGATTCTCAGTGCTGGAGTCAAACAGGGAAAGATCTGGCACAGAAACAATTCTCTCCTCTGCAGCAGGATCCTGCCCTGGGTATAGCAGAGATCTTGGCTGTGCATATGTACAGGGGAGGTCTAGGGGCTGGCTTGTCCCTGTCACTGCTCTGGGCGTACGCAGCTGCTTGGTGGCTCTTCTCACAGCCACGAGTGAGGATTCCATGAGCCTTGGGTGAAGGGCAACCACTGGGGTCTTTGCAGGATCAGAGGAGAAACCGTAACTCAGCAAAACACAGAATCATAGAATTGTCTTGGTTGGAAGAGACCTTTCAGATCATTGAACCCTTCCCCTAACACTGCCAGGGCACCACTGACCCCTGGCCCTCAGCACCACAGCTCCACAGCTTGGAAACCCCTCCAGGGATCATGGGGACTCCACCACTGCCCTGGGCAGCCTG
>WTSP01006296.1:0-11384 GCA_025331215.1 Actenoides lindsayi | reverse complement strand
GGAGGTGTCCCTGCCCATGGCAGGGGGGTTGGAACCAGATGAGCTTTAAGGTCCCTTCCAACCCTGACAACTCTATGATTCTATGATCTTTCATGTCCAGCTGCCCAGCCAAGAAGCCCTGTGCTGTACTTCCCTCAGCAGTGAGGGTGTCCAGAGCACACCAAGTGCCATCTACTGGCTGTCCTAGCTCGGCTGCCCCAGGGCTGCACACAAGCTGTCCCCGGAGAAGGGCTTGGAGGGCAAAATGCCAGTCCTGGCAGAAAAGCTTGTTAAACTGTTTTTTTTTTTTAAGGCTTTCAAAACAGTTTGTGTTTGCAAAGAACATCCAAAGGTAAAGCAGCAGCTTACGCAGGGCAGGCTGGGCCAGTGAGATTTCGGAGAGCGGGACGAACGCTCGTGGGGTTCAGTTCACAGAGGCTGGGGGTGCCCCGACTGCAGCCCCCAAGGGGGGAAGAGCTGGAGATGGCAGCACTGCAGCCAGCAGCAGCAAAGCTGGAGCACCAGCTCCAGTGCAGCACTGCTGTCTCAGCAGAGAGGAATCAAAAGCCCAGCCCAAACATTACCCCAGACTGTTTCATTGCAGCTGCCTTTTACTCACTGCACAGATCCAGAGCTGTCCTCCTGCCTGATGCAGCATCCACAGATGGGGGGGGGTGCCAGCTCCTGAAGGTGACTTGCCCTCTTACCAAACCTGTCCCCACTGGCATGTTTCCTTGCTCAGCAGAGGTGTCAGTGGGGAGGATTTATCAAATACTATCTCAGCCTAAGCTGATCACCAGCCTCTCCCTGCAACGCTTCTGGGAAGTGCTCCTCAGAGATGTTTGTTTCTCTGCAAGAGGGGCAAAGATGGGGGGAAATGACCCAGGAATGGACAAATATCTCCTTAAACACACAAACCAGGCAGTCTTGGCACACAAGGCTGGACAGGACTGCCCGGTGTGGTGAGAAAGGGAGGAGCTCGTGCTTGCAGAGCCCCTCACAGCAGCAGTGCCTGGTGATGGTTTCACCCCCAGAGGATGTGGAGGATGAGGGTTGACGTGGGTACAGGACTGTCCCCTTGCACACAGCCCAGCACAGCCCCCATGCCAGCGAAGCGTTCCGCACCCGCGCAGGGTCTGGATGAGGGAAGAGGCAGCAATCGGAGATGCTGAATTGAGAAGTTTCCATGGCAACCCAGCCAGGGACCCCCAACCAGAGCTTGAGCTGAAGGAGAGGAGAGAGCAGAGCCTGGGGAAGGCACGTGGTGAGAGGTGATGGGCATGCTGGGGCACAGGGGGCATAGAAAGGCAGCCATAGTTGGGCCTGTTCTCTCTCAGCACGAGCAAGGGAAGTGCCCGGGGGACTGGCAGGCAGAGCTGCACACAGAAGGAGAGTTTTACAGCTGAAATGCAATCTAGGCTGTGATGAGAGGGAGATCCTTATATTCCATGGGGATCCCGCTGGTTCATTACAATGCTTAGAAACCCCAGAATGGAATATCCTACTTGAGGGTGCAGCACTGGCAGCACGTACAGAAATGTCACCCCGTGTCCTTTCACTCTGGGTGAGATGTATATTCCTAACCTGGAATTTAAGGCACCTTCCTACATCCCAATTAGCACAGCAACCTCTCCCCTTCGGCCACTCCCCAAACTGATGATCTGAAGCAAGACATCTAGTCAGCATTACAGAGAGCTCTTGCTTCCAGCACATGTCCTACCCTCACAGAGAAGGCTGCTCAAGAAAGACAAGAGACTTATTAAAAGGAATTTTGAATAAAGCTTCAAGACAAGAGCCTTGATCAAACCCCCACGTGTCACACGTGGAAGGAGACAAACAGAGCAACCCCCACCAGGCTGAAGCAAAGAGACTTCAGACAGCAGGTTAAGAAGTGTCTGCAAGAGGGAGGGGAAGGAGTGACTCTCAAAGGCAGCATCAGCCCCCTGCCCAGGAAGGCAGGAGCAGCCCGTCCCACAGAGGATCTCTACCTCATCTACAGAGAAGGGGCTTGCTCCACAAATTAGCATGCACAAGGCTGTAGAAGTATTTAGTATTCAGAAAGCATCAGTCTGGTACAAACCTCTTTGCTGCCACCAGTGCCAGCGAGCTCTGCTACAAGGAAGGCTGTTGGGTGCTCCTTCCTTCCTGGAGGGCACCCAAGAGCACAAAGTAAGGAACATGTTTAGGCATCTCTGCTCTGGTGAGACCCTCCCCCTGCCATGCTGGGTGTAGCTCTGGAGTCCTCAGTGACACAGTAACAAGCTCCCCACGTGTTCCAGGAATCGTCCCCTCGGAAATCCTTGGGCTATGGCACAGACAAGGGCTGAGCTCACTTTGCCACAGTATTTTTAGACCCTGGCTCAGGGGAGAACCTGTTGATATAAACAAGCGTGAGTGGCAAGCATTGGCCCTCGAAAGGGAAAGAGCAACAACTGAATGGAGGGGAAACAAAGAGAGGCTCTTTATTTCCCTTCACATCACCAAGAATTCAGATCTGGCTTCTTTGCTGGATGAAGGAAACACGCTCTTGAAAGACAATCTTCCAGGAGGCTGATCCAGCCTGCCAGGAGCAGCCCGAGCCAGCAGCATCGTGCAGGAAGGAAAAATAATGGACACAGTTTATCAAAGTGTCCCTTCTCCCCTCACCCACCTTCCCTGTACTCTCTGACACTGATTTCAGGTCAGAAGTGTCCGCATTAAAATGCATTAGATCCCAGAGTTCCCAAAGCAGTGGCAACAGTGGGGTAGCCTGAGCCAAGCAGGTCAGGCCAACGGATGCTGTTTCTCCTCCTCAGCATGCAGGTTTTTCCGCCGCTCCATCTTCTGCTGTTTCCTCTTCAGCTGCAGCTGCTTTTTCTTCTGCAGCGTCTGCTGGACCTTCTCATGGCATTGCTTGTTTTTCTTCTTGATCTTGGCTAGCTCAGCCTTCCTTTTTGCCTCCAGGTCTGGATCCTGCAGTGGCAAATGCCAGGACACTAGTGACATGCCTAGGGACAGTGCCAGTCCCTTTGCCTTTCCCAGATGCCCATGCTGCTTTCTAGCCTGTGACTGAGTAGGCAGCAGAAGTCAGACACTACTCCAGTGCCCTTTTAAACATCAGTCACCCCACAAAGGGGATTGAGGCAGACAAACCACAGCAGTGAGGGAGGAACTGTCATTTTCCACATGGATGGCATTATACCAGCTACTGATCAAAGGAGTTCCTATAGCAGCAATTCTCACCTTTCCTTCAAGGATCATTTGTTTCCGCTTATTTATTTCTTTCTTCTCATCAAAATCCATTCCCTCCAGATCCTGTCAAAGCAAAAAGGGCCATCAGTGACCAAGCACCGAGCCTGACATGGAGAGCAGCAGTACAGCTCTGAAGGGTCAGCAGAACCTCACCAGCGTGCACACAGCTGGTAGCCTGCAGACCTTACCCCCAAAGTACCTGACTCAACACTCAGCAGCAAAAAAAATGCTGCAAAAATGTGCAATAAGAGAGCAAAGCCAGGGAAGAGAACTAAAACAACCCTCCCACACATACACATCCAAGTGCTTCCACTAGAAAAAGAAGAAAAGCTCTTCTCTGTGTGCTCTGTGTATCCAGAGCTGCACGCCAGGCTACAGTGAATCTCCTGTGCACCCCAATCTCCCACCCTCTGAACAAAGGGGCTTCAGGTTGGCACACTCACAATTTCACATTGCCTCCTGGTGACGTTCACTTGGGTGATGATGTTCAGCACCAACTGCTCCTCCACAGAGAACTCCTGCAGCTTCATTTCTAAGTCAGGGTGAGATGTTCAGAGACCACGGTTGGTTACAAAATCCAGGGGCAGATTCTCAACTAGTAAAAATCCCAGTGTGGTTCTGCTGATTATCAGTGGAATTGTTGTCGCACGCTATGATCCCTCTGACTTCCTCGGCCTCCAACAAAGGATTCGACCCTCCTCTCTGCTTAGAATTCCCCATGGCACGAGATGATGCAATGATTCTATGATTTATTAAGTCCACTTCCTAAAAAATATATGAATTCTGAACCTATGCAAAGCAACCTGTTCTTTTGGTCCACATCAGCGTACAGGGTAGCAAGGAAGTAAGGACGAGGCCAGCTGCTAATGAAAGGTTACAGGGGAATTCAACACACTGCTTCTCCTCCACTAGAAACTGCAGGAAGACAAACACATTCCTGCCTGGCACACTCCTGAGCAGAATCAAAAGCTGATGGAGTTCAAGTGCTCCTGCTCTTTTCCAAGCCTCGGCCACCCAGGGAAGAGAAACCATTTTTATGCTGATGTTCTGGGTCATACATCCTGTACTGATGGCATCAGGGCTCCAAGTGCCACAAAGGAACATACATGATCCCAGATTTCAGCAGCATTAATGGTGCTTTACTTACTGATTTCCTCCTCGATAGCATGAACGAGGTGGATGTCGTACTGTGTCACCAGTGTAATAGCCAATCCTTTCCGACCTGGAGGAAGAAACAGGTTAGACAGTAGGAAGAATTTCTTCCCCAGGAGGGTGGTGAGACACTGGCACAAGTTGCCCAGAGAGGTGGTGGAAGCCCCATCCTTGGCAGTTTGGAAGGCCAGGCTGGCTGGGGCTGTGAGCACCCTGCTCTAGTGGGAGGTGTCCCTGCCCATGGCAGGGGGGTTGGAACCAGATGAGCTTTAAGGTCCCTTCCAACCCTGACCATTCTATGATTCTATAAGAAAACACAGTGACACGTGAATCTTTACAAGCAGAGGGAGATAAAGCCCAACCCGTGCCAAATCCCATCCATTCCCACAAGTCAGCCCAGCACGTCAGGGTCACGGGCTGCTCAGAGGGGTCTTTATTTGCCCTGAGAATTCCATTAACTCCTGGTGCAGTTAAGACACGAGACAGGGTGAGCCATTGCTGCAGGTCTGGCACTGACAATGTCTGTGCTGCAGCTGCTGCGAAGCCTTCTCGCAGCCATTCAGGGCTCAGCCCCAGCACTGGGATCCCAGTTTTAACCAGCAAAAGGCACATGGTTTTGCCAGCTCACCCGCACGGGCTGTCCGGCCAACCCGGTGGATATAGATTTTCGGCAGGCCGGGGGTGTTGTAATTGATGACAACTTGTACTGTAGGAATGTCCAAACCTCTGGAATGCAGGGAAAGAGAACAGAAGGTGAGAAGCACTGTTTTAACACATGCAGTTTAAGTTCCTGTCCTCGGCTTTCTCCAAGAACCCCATGTTCCTGTGAGTATGGTCTTCATTGGCACAGGAGATGTTCTACAACAGACAGGAACAACCCTGGCCCAACCAAACGAGGGGAAAAGCCAGCTGAACATGAGACAGTACGTGCCTAAGTGGCCAAGAAGGCCACCAGCATCCTGGCTTGTGTAAGCACCAGTGTGGCCAGGAGTTCTAGGGCTGGGATTGTCCCCCTGGCCTGGACACTGTGGGTCTGCCTCTCAAATCCTGGGCTCAGTTTTGAGTCACTCACACTCAGAAGGACATTGAGGGGCTGGAGCGTGGCCAGAGAAGGGCAACGGAGCTGGGGAAGGGGCTGGAGCACAAGTGTGGTGAGGAGCAGTTGAGGGACCTGGGGTTGTTCAGCCTGGAGAGAAGGAGGCTCAGGGGAGACCTTGACAGTTCCCCGATAGGAGTTTGGAGCCAGGGGGGTTGGGCTCTGCTCCCAGGGAACAAATGGCAGGACAAGAGGAAACAACCTCAAGTTGCCCCAGGGGAGGTTTAGGTTGGAGCTGAGGAACAATTTCTTCCCCTCCAGGGCTGTCCCAGGTTGCCCAGGGCAGTGGTGGACTCCCCCTGATCCCAGGAGGGGTTTCCAAGCCGTGAAGATGTGGTGCTGAGGGACATGGGTTAGTGGTGCCCTGGCAGTGCTGGGGAACAGTTGGCCTCCATGAGCGTAAAGGTCTGTTCCAAGCCAAACAATTCTATGGTTCTGTGATGTGCAGCTCTGGGACAGAGCTGTGCCACCACGGGCAGGGACAGAGGCAGGGGCAGGCTGACCAGGCTGCGCATCCCTGAGCTGTGACAGAGAAGCTGCCGTAGATCCCATGGGCTTACATGGGGAGGTGGCTTGTCCGGGCAACAGATGAGCCCCCAAATCTCTCTTCACCATCTGATTTTCACCCACAGCACCCTGACACGGGGAAGCCCTGCTACAACTCTCACAAATCCTGCTTGCACACTGGTTTGGGTGCCTGGTGCCGGGCTGGTAGGCACCATGCTTCTCCTGGAGATGCCAAGGGCTCCCAGTCGACCTGCCTGGACTTGGCACCCACCCAGGCAAAGCCTTTACTTGTGTGTGTCAAAAAACACCCCCGGCAGCACCCACTCTGAGCCACACAAGCAGGAGGAGGGCGGGATTCACAGCAGTGCTGCAGGCGAGGGTGTAGAGCAGCAACACCATGTACAGAGAGAACAGGAGCAGGACAGAGGAGCAGAGGCTGGAAGGAGAAGAGCTCCCATATTTTTTCCTGCTTTTATGTCCAAATTTCTCTGAGATTTCGGGGGGTTTCTGCATTACAGATAAAACCTCGAAGTCTTCTCTATCCTTCCCACACCTGCCAAACGTTCTTTGTGCTCCAGGAACGGTGTCCCTTCCACTGCCCTCCTCAGCCCTCGCTTCCAGCTCCCACCTGCACCTCCCCAGACCTCCCCGAGCCACTGCTCCTCTCAGCATTCCTGTAACAACACCTTTTGTCAGCGCTCTGCTCCTACTCTCATCTGACAAGCCTGGAAGAAGCCATCACCACGGGCTTCTCAAGGCAGAGACACAACCTCGTGCTCCGGAGACCAGCCCCCGTGCGACAGATCTCTGGAAGCTGGGAACTTACCCCGGCAGGACGCTGCTCTTCCTCTTGCCTCCCCCAAACAAACGTCCCTTTGCAGAAACCAGAGGTGACAGTCCTGGGAAGCGTTTATACCTGGAATGGAAAAGCCACGTTTAAAAACAGAGCCTAAGAAGCGCAGCGATGACAGGGTGTTTAGTTTGGAGGCCAGCGGAGAGGGAGGAGGATGCTGTGGTCGCGTTCCCACTCTGGGTGAGCGCTGGGCAACCACCACCCCAGTTGTGTGTGGTTCCTACGTGAAGGAGCTACGAGGAGTTTCCGATGGCTTTCTGTTCTGAAGTCTCCTGAGCTGCTGAAACAAGTTCAGCCCCGAGCATTATTCAAACTGGTTTCCCTGTGTTCCAGTCGCCTTTTACTCAATCCAGTCTAACCGCAGGCCACCAAACAGAGCAGTATTTCTCCCTCTGTCCTACCACATGGGACCTCCTAGGTCAGATTATCATATGCATAGTTATGGTCTGAGCCAAACCAAAGCTACAACGCACAGAACATCAGCTGCTTTGTACTGGATGACCAACACCACCCCAGTCAGCCTATGGCTGGAGGATACCCAGAGGCAGCAGAGGGGAGAGGACAGGAACACGCATGTGGGATGTGGAGAGGCCACCTCTGTGGGAAGCAGCTTGCATTTAAAGTGGATTTAGGATGTGATGAACCTACACCCCTGGATTTAGCTCCCAGGCCACTCTCGGTCATCATTTTGCAGTGTCCTCCCCAGAGGCCACTCCACAAACTGTGCACCACAGCACACCATCATCACCAGCACTTCTGCTCAACTTGTGTAGCCCAGGAGCTGCATGGACGTCTTGCACGTCATCCCCACTAGCTCCTGACCATCCAAAGACAGCCCAGAGCTGTACCTGCTGTGAAAGACCCTTTCCACCCTCCTTCCAGGGGCCCAGGGCTGCAGTAGTCAGTCAGGGGAAGCCGTAGGCTTGGGGTCTGTCCCTGTGGCATCACAGCAGCAGAGCCTGGCCATGGAGAGGAGTAACCAGAGCAGATGACACACTGCTGCTGCCCATCGGTCAGCTGCCTGCACAGGTTCAGCCAGATGTGTTTAGCATCTCAGAAGCAAGCTGTGATTAAACCCTGGCCAGCACACACAAAAAACCCCCACAGGCAGGTGAATGAACAGAGAACAAAAGTGAGCTCCAGTCCACGTGGCTTGCCAAACCACACTGGGTTTCCTGACCCCAGGCGAGCTCAAACACGATAGCGGCTCCTGATACAAGACCAGATTTCAAACAGCCCCCAAAACCAGCACCGTGGGGACAGCAGCTTCTGCTGCCTAAGAGGATGAGCTCATCAAATGACACAAGAGGAAACCCAACGTTCCACTTTCACCTTCTCTGAACTTATGCAATTTTGCCAGGGAGGGTGTTGGCCCCTTCGACAAACTCCACCTCCTGTAGATCCAGACAGTGAAAGTGCTCACAGGAGCTTTACAGAAGTAACCGTGGGTTGTGTACGTGGTTCTCAGCCCCAAGCCAGCTGAACAGCCTCGCTTCTTTTTTTTCCCTACATCTGTTGCCAGGCTGTGGCACTGGGCACGGTGCCACCGTCCCAATTCGCTAAAACTCATCACCATACCCGTAGCTTTGTCCAGCTGCTTGGGCTGAAGCTCTATCCATCAGGGGTTAGGTGAACCTAAAGGTGCCATCACTCTGGTCCTCTCCTTCCCTCGCGCTGGCTGCGCGTCCCCATTTCTCCTCCTCGCATCGACAGTGGTGTTTATCCGAGCCCCGGAGCTGGGTGGAAGTCCAGACTCCAGCCTGGCAGAAAAGTGACCGCCACAGGAACAATTAGTATTTTCATACACGTCCATCAAGCCGTAACTGAGCTGAACCCTCCATCAGACAATTTCTAAAGGCTGCTTACTGCAAATTTAGGCTCCTCTCACATTTATCATCCTGCAAGATGTCAGATATGTTTCAGAACCGCAGACAATTAAATTTTGGAAAACATGAGTTACTAAGAAGCTCCTTCGGAAAGTCTTTTTTCCTGACTCCTGGGGGACAAAAAAACCCCTGCGACTCTGTTTCTAACATTTTCTTCCTTAAAGCATTTCCAGAACACAAAAAGCTTGCAAGATTATGGAGGAAAAAAAAAAAAAAAAAAAGAATAAAAGATAATTTCTTAGTTGAAGAAAAAAATCTTGAATAATTCCTCATAGTCTTTTACTGGAATCCAATAAACACATTACCAGATTACACTGTATATTTTACTAGGCTAAGCTATCTTTGTGTGCATTAGAGGCACAGCAGGAAGCAAAACAATCAAAAAATATCAACCTCCTTCGTATAACTCGGTAGAGTTATAAAAGATCTAATTGAATAAACTACGTTTGACATGAACAAATGGTGACATTTCCATGTAACGTTGTCTTTTTGGCTTCCTGACAAAGAAAAGCTTAAGGAACCACGGGCTTTTTTGTTTCCTAAGGGCAAGTTCTTCTGTTTTTATAAGCTCAGCAATCAATACTCAAGTATGAGCGTAAGCGCTTTTAATTTATGAACTGTACATTTTGAGCCCGTTTAAGGGTTTAATCTTCCGTGTGTTGTTGTAGGACTGTTTATTTTTGTGGAGTTGCTTAATGGAAAATATTGCATTAAAGCATCGCAGCCGCCGTAGGTGTAGAAAACCAGAACGGGAATAATTAAGGCACGGCAAAATTCATCCTGTGCCGATTTCTTGCAAGCAGAAGAGCAGCGTTAGCGTGAGGGAAAGCACAGCCCCAATGTGGGGCTTGCACTGGTGCCCCCCCCTCTAGGCAGAAGGCCATCAGAAGGTGTGAAGGTCCTCTCTGTGGCCAGCACTTAGATGAATTTGACTCGATAATTGCCAGAGGTCCCTTCCAACCCCTACCATTCCATGATTCCACGAATGGGCTTCCTCCTCCCCGGCGAGTCCTTGGCACTCTTCTTTTTTTTGCCCTCGAGAAGCAGAGCTCAGCACTCTGGAGGTTTGACCTTTGGCTTTGGTGTAGTTTGGTACCCGATTCCCGACGATGCGGCTTGTCCGGCGTGTCCCCTCCAGAGCATCGCTCCAACCTCTGCGCTTGGAGTGGATCCTCCAGTTTGTGCGAAGCTGGGAGCCAGCCAGGAGGAGTCACGCATGTTGCTTTAAGCTGACCCAAAAAGGACTTACCAGCAACACCACTCGTCTATAAAACCACCCCTCCCATTCATCTCAGAGGTTAAGGCGTGGACTTTTACGAGGCCAGCAGCAGAGCGAGTCGCTGCCGTCCATTATTCACAGCCGAAACACCACGTGCTTGGCTGTCAGCGTTGGGGAGAAGGAGGTTTTTCCCACCGAGCCCACGTTCCCATCCCAGAAGGGCTTTCACCGTGAGCATTTATCACAGCAGCAGCAGGCTTGTCCGCTTTGCCCTGGTGATGTTAAGTGCAGATGGGCCGCTGGTTGCCATGCAGATGACAAACGTTCCCAGGGAGCTTCGGTTAATATTAAATGGAAAGTGGCTCGATTCGCACGTCCCTCTAGAAATGGCACAAGAACCATCTTGAGAGTCAATATTGATAATACGCTGGGCGTGAAGGAAAATATTCAGCAGACAGAGCAACAGCAAGCAGCCCGTGTCGCGTGGTGACTCCACTAGCTGCTCAAAGACAGAAAACAGAGCGAAAATCAAACACCACCAGAACCAATGCTTCAGAACTGCCTTCTCCTGAAGACCACGCGTGGATTAGCAGCTTGCAGAATGCCCACGTACGGGCACAAACTCTCCTTGCCAAACCCATGTAGCAGAGGAGGTGAGCACCACGTTCACATGGTTGGATGTGGGGCTTCTGATTCTTTTTGGCCCGTGGAAACGTAACGAGACGAAGCAGCAGGCTTTGGTTCCTCATCTCTAACCCTCAACCCACATCACACACAATGAAGAGAAGTGATGCTCACTCGCCCAGTTGTTTCAGGCTAGGGTGAAGGGCTCAGGACCACATGTGGGTGCAAATGGCTCTTACCTCTCTCCGTGCAGTCTAACTCCTCAGCCTGGCTATGCTGTCAGGAATTCCTGGAAAATCGCATCGTCTGAAGAACAATTTCTGTGCCAGCCAAACCGACCTCTCAGATCACCTGCTCTGTTCTCTCAGCATCAGTTTGCTTGCTTCTGTTTATGGGGGAAATGTAAGATTTTCAGGAAAGTGAATGTGTGATATGTCCTAAACATGTCAGTGAAGGACAGCACGGAGATTTTGGACACTGGTGGAAGGTAGAACATGTTGGAGTGGGGTCAGAGGAGGTCACAAAAATGATGGGAAGGCTGGAACCCCTCTGCTGGGAGGCCAGGCTGGGAGAGATGGGGGAGGTTCAGCCTGCAGACGAGAAGACTCCAGGAAGCCCTTCTTGGGACCTCTCAGGACTTCAAGGGGCCTGTCAGAAAGACGGGGATGGACTTTTGAGCAGGGCCTGTTGGGACAGGACAAGGGGGGATGGGTTTCAACTAAAAGAGGGAGATTCAGACTGGAGAGAAGGGAGAATCTGTTGATGCTGAGGGTGGTGAGAGCCTGGCCCAGGCTGCCCAGAGAGGTGGTGGCTGCCCCATCCCTGGCACCATCCCAG
>WTSP01006295.1:0-21969 GCA_025331215.1 Actenoides lindsayi | reverse complement strand
CTTCCCTTCTCCAGGCTAAACAGCCCCAGGGCTCTCAGCCTTTCCTCATCAGAGAGGTGTTCCAGTCCCTTCACCATCCTCACAGCCTCCATTGGACTCTCTCTAGTATTTCCCTGTCCCTCTTGAACTGGGGAGGCCAAAACTGAACACAATACTCCAGATGTGGTCTCACCAGGGCAGAGTGGAGGGGAGAAGAACCTCCCTTGACCTGCTGGACACACTCTTCTTAATGCACCCCAGGATACCATTGGCCTTCTTGCCTGCAAGGGCAAGTTGCTGTCCCATGGATAACTTATTGTCCACCAGGACTCCAAGGTTCTTCTCCATGTAGCCGCTTTCCAGCAGGTCACCTGTGCTGGTGCATGGGTTATTAAGTTATTAAGGCTGAATTCTCCACTGGTGCTTGCTATTTCTCCCTTGTATATGTTACTGCACATTCTGCCCTTAACTGTGTTGATTCCCCAGGGTAGTCTGCTGGACACATGGCAAGTAAAAGCAATATCTACAACTGAAGTAGCCAAGATGAGGGAATGCTTCTGTGGAGATGCCTAGGGAATGGTAAGACCACACAACGACGAGAGAAAGACCACTGCGTGAAATAATGGCTCAGAACATCTTTTGTCCAGTTGGAGGAAAATATGATGCATTACTTAAGATGTGAGATAGTCAGAAACTGGTTTTACAGATACTTGTGCAGATGTACAGGTCAGCATGCTACAGATGCAAGATGCAGATGGCTTAGGTGTAGGGACCTGGAGAAAAGCCCAAGTCCAAAGTGAAGCCCAGGTTCTAGACAGGGTGGTGGGACTTGATCGCAGTGGCCAGGAAAGATGGTGTGCCATGACCCTGACTGAGATGTGCCACAGCCTTACTCCTTCTTGTCTTTGCCTCTTCAACCCTTCTCAAGGCTTTCTGCCCCCAGCAGGGTGCTGTTGGGCCCCATGCCCCAATACAGGGTGAGCTGGGCTCCTGCCATGCTGCAGAGTCACTCCAGACAGCAAGGTGCAGCAGCCTGGGAGGCAATCACTGGCTGCTGTGCTGGGTGAGGCTTTGCACACTCCTTACGGTGGGGCAGCCTCTCTCAGCTGCACTTGGCCCTTCCATTATACCATGGCTTAGTGACCTCCTAAAGAAAAAGTTGTTGCTCCTGAGGGAAGCTGGTTGATTTCGTCCAATTGATTAATTTTGTTTTTTATTTTTCCTACCTATTTTTGACTTTAAAAAAAAAGTAATTCTATTACTCCTAGCCTTGCATCCTTTCTGCAGCAGATGCTTAATGGTGTTTCAAATGCTCTACCCCAGAAACAGGTCAGCTGCTTTCCTAGTTGAAAGAGAGGTTGGTTGGTTTCCAGTTCTGGTGTCCAGATAGCCACCTGCTACCTGCATTCTGGTGACATGTTTCTTGTTCCATAATTTTTATTTAAATGGAGTATTTTGGACATCTAGGGTTTGTGTGAAGCAGATATCCAGTGTTCTCCACATTGCCCATTGGCATGGGTTGGGGAACAGATTTTTGGATATTTGGGGAAGCATTTTGGGCTTCAAATTGTGAAATAATTCTGCTCTTCCTCTTCCTCTTCTTCCTCCCATGGCATTTCCCAGTCCTCCAGTAACATATTTTGGGACCTTCACATCCAGCTACCTCTTACACAGAAAAACATACTTGTTTCCTAGGTTGTCTGCTTTTTTGGTGTTTTGGTTTGTTTTTTTATTTATTTTGAATCTGTCTTAGAAAGTGAGAGCAAGTGGTAGGTTTTCTTAACCATCACTTCTTTCAAAGTTACTTCTGCTCTACCAATAATACACTACTGTATTTTGTCTTTCAAATAGCTTTTTATTAAATTTGTGTGGTGCAATAATTTTCTTTTACAGAGCTTGAATTTCCCTTTATTAACACAGTATTTCCAGCCAACATCAAACTTATCCCATCTTTAACAAGCCTTCTGGGGTTATAAAAGGTTTTGGCAGTGATATAAACAGTTCTAATCCTATCTATGCAACTCTTGTTGCCATTTGGCTTATTGTTTTTGAGTCTCTACCATGCTAAAGAACTCATTTTAGCCAGACTGCTAGTTCTTGTTTTCCTTCTCTCTCACTGGCACTCTGCTTGACACTGTGGTGTGGTCCTGGATAGAAGACCGTT
This sequence comes from Actenoides lindsayi, assembly GCA_025331215.1. Classification (NCBI taxonomy): domain Eukaryota; kingdom Metazoa; phylum Chordata; class Aves; order Coraciiformes; family Alcedinidae; genus Actenoides; species Actenoides lindsayi. Next base: position 19,826 of record WTSP01006295.1, on the reverse strand, counting down.
GTACAGACTATTGCGGAGAGGAGGGGAGAGGAGGGAAGAGGGTGCAAAAATGGTGGAGATATTCACAAAAAGATGGAAAAAGAGGGAAAGGCAGATGGACTAGGGGATGTTACTGGACTTGCTCAAAAGATTCTTGAAAACAGAAATGTCATCATCACTTTCTGAAGGAATTTTTAAATTATTATGATTTATTTCACAGCTACTGTAAGAAAGTGAAAACAAAAGGGGAGTATTAAAAAACCAAAACGGAGCATATGCCAGCACATGTGGCACAACTCATGCTCTCTGAACAGAAGCTTTCTGCTGACTCCTGGCAGCACCCTGAAAGTGTGCCATGAATCCTCTCTGGGGAGCACTGGCATAACCATTCTTGGGAAATTCACTTCTTTCGAGTGAGGATATCACAGAATCTCCAGACCCAGGAAGGAGGGCACCTCTGAAGGTCACCTAGTCCAGTCCCACTCAAGAAACAGGTGAGTCCTGGGGAAATCCCCAAGGTGGGGAGGCACTGCCCATACCTGGGACCTGCTTCAGTGCCTCTCAAGGAAAAGGTGGTTTTTATCCTAAGTCATAATCTGTGGTTGTTGCCCTCTTTTATATTGTTTGGTACCAGTGAGACCAGTTTGGGCCTGCTGTCTTCATAGCTCCATACACTTTTTTTTTGCTCACAGCTTTCTGCCTGGGGCAGCTGATGTTTTTTGTGGTTCAGGCCAAGTCCTGACCAGAAGTCAGCTGTTGGAGAGGTAATGCTGGACTGATGGTGCTGGTGGGACCACACAGTCACTTGGATTTGTCACTCTCCCCACTGCTTGGGTGAATGACTATGAGAGTAGGGCTACAGCTCAGATGCCCCAGGAGTCACGACCTGAGATCGCTCCACTTTACAGTCTTTGGGCTGAGCTTTGTTGGCCAAAACATTTAGTTTTCACTGCTATATTTCATCTGAAATAAAGTTACTGTGGGCTGAATCAGGTTACTGGGGGTCAAAGAAGAATAAGTGTGAGTGTGAGGAGGAGCAGCCCTGTCCTTTCCACCTCTGAGATCTATACAGGCTCATCTTGAGCTGGCAGTGAGTAGGGGGGGCAGGTTAATCTATGGAGGTACCAGCCTCTTTTATGGACTGTACAGTAGAGCAGATGACCTGTTTGTACTACGTGTCTAAGTTACAGACAGAAAAAGTAGATTAAATGACACACATATTTTGCCAGGCTTTTCTAACCATGTGGGTTGGAAAGGCGGTGTTTTTATAAGAAATGAAACTTTAGATTTTCATCTAATCCAGATGATTTCAGGAGTGGATACTTCATTAAAAATTCTCTATCAGCAACTCATGATACAATTGCAAAAATTGGCAACTCTGAATTTCTGTTTGCCAGTATTTTTAGAAGCCACGTTGTGCAGTGAACAGTGGCAGGAATTGCAACATTTTCCACATTTTAGAAATGGTTGTAACTCTCTGTAATGTCCATGGGACCCACCTGCTGACATTCTTTGGTAACATTTTCTGATACATTATTTTATACAACAGTTAACTGCTCTCTCTGGATGAGTTCTGGTTTATTGATGTCAAATTCAGAGCAGAAAACAGATCATCAGTGCCCACAGAAGAAAAACAAAAGAAGCGAAATTATATGTAATTTACAGTAAGACGTTATATTTAGCTCTGTTTAACATATGTTAGCAATGAGGGTAGTGGATGTTAGATGTAATTGGATCCAGAAAAATGATGAGTATTAGTCCCTCTGGAATTATTCCTGGTGAATCTCCAGGATTTATTAAGTATTTTAATAAATTAAAAGCAAATGGAAAAAAGGAAAGGAAAAAAGTCAACCGATTTCTTCCTTTCATCTCAAAGACTCCACTTTCAGATCCTCAGAGTCCCACAGGTAAGGCTCTAGGATGCTGCATTCAAACAAACAAAAATAACATCTAGTAACATGGGTCTGTAAGATGCTAAAATTCATCTGTAACATACTGCAATGCTGTATGGCATTAACCAGGGCCAGCTGGCTTGCTGAGGTAGGGCTCCTAGGTGCAGAAAGGCACCTTTTCTGCCACAGATCAGCCCCAGGCTCTCCTGAGTGACACCAAAGGGGCTATTTGCCCACAGTTGCCTGAGCAGACCCTTGTCCAAAGCAACCTCGTGCTCTCCTTGGTGCTTCTGCCATAAGACAACCTACAGGGCTTTCTTACAGAGAGGGAAGCCTGTCTGTGGACGGGTGCATCACAGTCATTGCCCTGATGCCTGCAGAGCAGGCTGAACCACAGAGGAATGGAAGCTGGGCAGTGGGCTGGAGGTAAGCACAGCCCTGAGAGAGATGCTCTGGCACAGCAAGTCAGGTACCTGGACTGTGGGCAGTGGGACATGCAACCCCTTTGGGGAGACAAAGAGACTCTATCCTGCACCACATCAGCTGTTTCTCCCAGTGGAGTGTAGCGACTCTTCCTCATCTTCACAGCACCCTGGGCCAGGGATTTCTCCCAGTCTGCAACCTAATGGTATTACAGTCCAGTTTGTGCCCCTTTGTGCCAGTGTCAACAGCACCCTTCTTTTCAGGCAGTTTCTTCTCCTCCCTGCTATTCACTCAGGATGTGTTCTTACAGAATTGTTTTATCTTTTCCATGCTTTACATTTGCAAGTGAACTAAACTAATCACCCTTAGTACATAAACTTGCTTGAGGAAATCAAAGACTGTTTTTCTGATCTTCATGTATTTGCATGCAAACCAGATCATTTAGCACTTTCTACAGCGAATGTTTTGACAGATGCAAGGAAAGTTTTATTCCTGGTTCCCTGTTTCAGGTTGTAGAAAAACAGATTTTCATGGCCCTCATACCTTTGGAAAAAGAGGTTGTGTTTCTTTATATTGGTAATCTGGAGCCAAAATACTAACAGTCTGCTTAGCAGTTGTGACAGTCCTGGTGGCTTTCTTTGTGAGGCGTAAGAAAACCTCAAAGCTGAACTGTGAAGGAGGCCTGGAAATAAGTCTTCATTTTGAAGCAGATATTAACTTTGCTTATCAGGAACTGGCTGCAGCATAACAATTACATAGGTAACCGTGCACATTGTGCATGGAGAAACAGCTCTCACTATCAGTTTACCTGATTTTTTTCTCTACAGTATAGGAAGTTGGTGGTGGCATGAAATACCCAGGTGTGTACAAAGAATCAGCCACTCTGTGATGTCCAAAGGACATTTCAGGCCATGCATTTTCCCAGGGGTCGGAAGGGAGGCAGATGGGAGGGGAGCGGGTCCTGTGTGTGCTTTGTTCTGGCTAGACTGGGTAATACCTTCATGCCTCCATGGTGGCATATGCAGTAGGCAAGGTGGATGTGGCAGGAGTTCAGGGATGCTGGATCATCATCGCAAGACACGCCAAGACTGTGAAATGCTAGAGGCAAACTGAATATCTCCACTGCTTACCTTTGATGGTCAAATTACATGCACAGATGGCTCCTGCTTTATTTGGCTATGAGCTGAGGATCCCAGAAGCAGAGACTTATACTAAGATCAAGCCAGCAAGACAGCTCTTGTAACTTGGTTTCCTTCAAGGATCCTCCAGCAGAGATGGGTGCAGACTTACCTGCTCCCTGTGGGGATTAGGCTGCCGTTTCATCGCCATTGCTGCTGTGAACTGATGTGAGCTGCCAGAACAGTAGGACATATATGTGCTATTGTGCCTGTTGAATTAGCTGAAGTTCCCAATGCAGTGGTTACAGCAGGCTTGTGCTTCATGGAACATTAAAATGATGCTGCTTGCCCACACAAGCACAGACAGCACATAATCTAGTACAGCTGAGAGCTGCAGAACCAGGTGATGAGTGTGTAGAAGTCCATCACTAATTAGGAAGAAGGCATTTAGAAAGACATTTGAGGACAAGGCCAGACAAATGTTTAACACAGAAGGAGGAGAGGAACAGTCTACAGAGTGGAGTCCTACCAGGATCCTGTTGGAATGAATAAATGATACATTATTTGCAGACAGATGTGAAAAACACAGGCAAACTGGTATGAGGGAGAAATGCATAATGGCATTCAACTAAATCTGAAAGTTAATTGAGAGTATCTGGAAAGGTTTTAAAAATGAAGGCCACTATAGGATTAGGAGCTTATTGTGCTGTTATGTTTCTCATATATGTGGGAAAACCTGAAGTGACATTTTGGTTTACGGAATATTTGAACCTCAGGCAGACGTGAGGGAAGGAAGACCTAAGACAGTTAAAAAAAAAAAGTGTCCTTAGTGGCAGTCACTGCAGAAATACATTTTTCTGGAAATGTATTGTGCAGAAGGAGAAATCAATCTGAAGGCAAAAATCTCTACAGGGTATTAGAGAGCAGAGACAAATTGGATGTTTGGGCTGAAGAAGGTAAAAGGGGAAGATAAACTTCTTGTGGATCCTGCTGTTGCTGAAAATAAACATTTTCGGTTTTGGTTGAGCCAAATGAGGCTGCAAAGAGGTAAATGGCAACATCACATGGTGAGGTGTCACTCAGAATGAGTGATAAAAGCATGTGGTATGTACCATGGCAGAGGAGTTAAAGAAATGAGGTGACAAAGAAGAAAAGCAACCACTGAAGTGGTTATGTTGTTGTGGAGAAAATGGTTTGTTAGAAGGCAAGAAGCCAAAGACTGTATGTCTGGAGCTGGGCTGGTGCAGGGAAAGACAAGGTGGAGGTCTGCTTTCTGACACTGTACAAATGCCAAGAAGCGGAGAGCCATCAACAGCCAAGAGAATAGGTATTTGCTAAAGCAAACACGTTTCTCTACTATACACTGAACAAACCACTCAATCAAAACATGATGCAGAATACTGTATGATGTGAAGCAAAGAATAAGCATCCCTGCTCAAACGCCTTGCTATGAAATGGGAGTTCATTGAGGGGCCAGTCACTAGTGATAGGATCAAGGAAGAGATTTAAAGAATGAGCAGATGGCGCCATGTTTTAAAGAGATTATAAAAAGGGGAATCCTCAGGGCAGATGTTTTCTCAAAGACACCGGAACAAAGCACTGGCAATGACAAGAAAATATGCAGAAAATGTGTGGCTGTTGGAAGATGGCAGCAGCAGATGGTTCAGATTAACTCTGCAATGACTGCAAAGGCAAAGTGCAGCAGCAGGTGGGTCAGGCCTCAGCAGACCTGCAGCTGTGCAACAAGCTGTGTGTCCTCCATCCTCTTTACAATGGTAGAAACATCTGGCAATGGGACTTTAGATCTCACACTCACACTGTGTCTTCACTCTTCACTCAAACATCTACTATGAATACTTAGGATAAACTTAAGCCTGGTTGTTAGAGAAACTGATTCTGAATGCATAAGCAAGTGATGAGAAGCTTGTAGTTTTGTCTGGCTCGTGAAAGCAGATGCACCTTGACAGGTTTAACACATGCCACCCAGTAGGAAGAACAGGAAGACATAAGCTTGCCAGAGGCCAGACAAGGGATCATGGATAATGAAGTGTTTTGGTAAAGTATCTAAGACCTGGGCAGATATTTGGGCTCATACAGTCACCAGGAGGGTGGACGTGAGGTCTGTGAAAGAAGCAAGAGGGAAAGTGTAGACTCACCGGAGGAGTAGGAAGGAGGACAAGCTTGAGGATATTCTTTTATCTGAAGGGATATGAAGACCTGGAAGGACAGTAGGCAAGGGAAGAAATTGGTCGGAGAAAGTACACTAGAGATTTTAGAAATAAGCAAAGAGTAAGAGCCTGTGGGTGTATGGATGTGATATAGCTGTGTGATGGGGACAGTCCCTGGCCCCATTCATAGAAAAGGCAATGGTTCTGGCTACCAGTGCATCTGGAGGGGTGCCACCCCTTGGGATCACCAGGTTGTCAGCATAAGCATTCAGGGCTTTGCCAAACTCAGCACTGCCTTGTGCTTTGAGCAGCAGGAGATGATGCAGGGCAGGTTCCTGAAGAGTGCTAGACACATTTAACTTGGCTTCTCTCAGGAAGATCTGTTTTATAAGTTTTCCTCTTGGTACAGTGCAATTTTATCATGCATTTTTACTATATAGGAATTATCTGCACTTTTTGGAGAGAATGCTTGCCAAAAAGAATTATTTCAGTTGCTTCAAAACATAAGAGTCTTAAAAAAGCCTAAGAGGTTTCTTAGCTCTAGTGCTGAAAACGTGGCACTTCTGAACAGATGATGTCCTCTCCAGAGACACAGCACTGTGGGAGTATGAACACTTCAACAAGCAACAGGACTTCTAGGGCTTCCTCTTTGCAATATAATGAATGGGACCTGCTTTGTCCGAAACGTTCTCTATCAACAGTTTACTATTTGTCATTAACATTTGGCCAATAATTTGTTTTTATTGGGTTGATAGAAACCTGGCTAAAATTTCTGTCAGGCACTGGATTTATGAATGTGCTTCTAGGAAAAGATTTTATTACAGAAGTTTAAAAGTACTTACACTTTAATCTCTATTTGAGGGTAAAAAAAGAGCATTAAAATAAATAAAACATTTGAACACAAATGTATGTATGTTATTTACACATCAAACTTGTTTGTAACTTACCACCAAAGTGCTGGAATGAGACATGGTTTTTGACTTATGGCATCTGCTGACTGACACTTTACACCTGTCCTCAGTGGTTAAAATGGGAATTCAGAAATATCAGCATGAATACCAAGAAATCCTGATGTGGATACTTTGAAGTCCTGTTATTAGCCTGTTCCACTTGCCTCCTCTGGAAGACCATGTGGCTTTTTAAAGTGTTGGCTTTTCAAGCGCTGCCCACCATGCAATTTAATTGTATTCATCATGTGCCTTTACTAAATGGCTGCTACTCCTGAAGTAAGTTCTCTACATCCTTCTGCATTTATTGCAATGCCTAGTAAGCCCTTTTGCCATGCCTCCTCTGCTAAAATCTTAAAGGGAATCCATTGGTTCTCAGCAACTTACCGCAACTTATTTTTTCTTCTTAGCTGTTTAGAGACTTATGCTGCAGCAATCGCATGTCGTTTTCATGTCTCAGATCCTGGTCTGTACAATCTTGAATTACCTAAGGTAAAACGTGAGTTTGTTGTGTTTCATTGTTACCAAAACCAAACTCTTCCCTGACTCATAGAGAAAACACGAAATGAGAGAAATTCTACTAGTCGATTAGCTGCAGCGGACAGATAATTAATAATAAAAAAAAAAGTTAGGTCAATGCACTGAAACCAGGGCATTTAGGAATGTGGTTGTCATTAGGAACATTGGCTTGTCATTTTAATTCAGTGAGCTGTCTGTCCTCTCCTATCCACGTAGCCTGGTCACATCTTGCAGCTAAGAAGCAAAAGCTCTGTTGGTGTGACTTGAAGGAACCAAGAGTGTGGGGAAGGGAAGACTTGAACTATTAAGCAACAACTCACAGGATGTTTCTCCATTTTTACCTTTGGCAGTTTTGTGCTTGCTGGAAATAAACCAGAACAGCTGGCAGGTTTTGGCTGGGTCCAGTCTCTCGGCCACTGCAGAAAGCACTTTGTTTTTGTCACTGGACTCTTTCCAGGACACATTGAAGTCCTGCCCTTGCTGGACTCTTAAGCAGCTCTTCTGCAGGAGGAGGCAGAGGCACGACACTTCTTACAGATATTTCTGTGTATCCCATTAGGGAAAAAATTCACCTCTGGACAAGTATGTTTCCAGGCCGATGCTCTGTGGTAATGATTAAGGAAGTTAATGGAATTGGTGCATTTATACTTCACGTGGGACCTCTGAATATTTCAGTATTCTTCCACTGAAGGAGGAAAACTCAGGCAGTCACTTCAACCTACAGGCTGGAAAAATACTGTTCAACTTGTTAATGTGATCTGAGCCAAGGTCTTAGCATACCCCTCCTTAAAAAATATCCCAAGGGAGGCAGCAAAAGCTTAAAGAGTAAGGACTGCTCACTGATGGGTTTGCCATATATAGACATCTTTTTTATATGCACACACATATATAGTTAAGTACATAAATATATATTTATATATATAATTTCTGTATAATCAAGTGTAACTACCCACTCTCATAGCTCTATACCTGACTAATAAGTCCTGAAGACAACTCATCCCATTCAGCTCACTGTCATCTCTCACAGCAAAACTGGGTCTTGGAAAGGACTAAGATAAGGTGAAGAGCCATGAATAAGAACTTTGGCTTCAGGTGTTAAGCTTTGTTGCCTGAGCCTGTCACTTGTCTCTGCAGCTATGGGACAAATGTTATCTCCTGCCTCAGCTGCACTTTTCCCAAATGCTGCCTAGCTGCAGGGCCAGGGGAAGGGAAGGAGAGGAGGCTGCTGAAATTACTGTCTGGGTAAACCAGAGTGACTTTGCAAAGAGGACTCGAGCACTGATGTACTGCAAGCCGAGCAATGTTGGGCCATGTGTGTAGCCACAGCAATGCTGGGGCGGTTACTTCTGGGATAGGCCAGATAATGCTTTGTAATGGCATGGCCATGGTTTCTGGTCTAAGACAAAGACTTCCAGCAGTTCACTTCCATGGTGGTCATGAGTTTGTGACCTTCCCCTTGAGGGCTGGAGCCCAGCATTCGTCATTTGCTGTGCTTTCCTGCTGGCCACCAGATCACAAGACTGAAGTCTGGCGGTAGGTGCCTGTCTGACAGGATGTCCTTCAGGCAGCACAATGCTGCACAGTGAGTGATGGGGGGGGAAATTCCTTGCTGACCCCTGCAGGAAAACTGATCCTTTTACAGGCTCCTGGGAAATAACCCCCATAATCAGTGGGGATTGCCTCTGCCAACCCCTTTGCCTCTCCAGCCACAAGCATCCAAGCCACCAGCCACCTTGCTCTTCAGTAGCAATTACACATCCTCTACCAAACCCCCAAGCACTCAGAACCTAAGTTAAGCTTTTTGGAGGGACTTCCTCTAGAGAGAGGAGACTGGCTACTGCTATGAAAATTGCTATTGTCCTTTATGAGCTGCCTACATTTAAGTGCAGGCTACAGGGCTGTGCTGCTCCTGAGCAGCCTGGATGAGACTGTATTGCTGTCTGGGGCTGTTTTAGTGGTGTTTCCAGATGTGCAACACAAGAAAGGGAACAGCTGTTTTACCCTTGGGGTGAAGCTCCACTCCCTCCTGCCCACATGAGGGCACCTGTACCAGGGCAGAGCTACACATGAGCTAATGGAAACACAGGACAGGGTTGCCATGGGGAAACTGCTGATGGGGTTGTTCCTGCTTATGGTGGTGGAAGTTATTCTGCTTCCACACAGGGGTGTCTGGACAGCCCATGGACAGGTCCTGCAGGCATACCTTGTCCACTCCACTCAAGAGATGAAAACTAGAGAGGCAAAACAAAAATGTTTTAGGCCACTGTCAGGAGGTGGTACAGCTAAAGACGTGCCTAGTGCTATAGGTGAATCAGTCTTTCTTGGCATAATCCAAAGAAATTGAGAAATGGTGCACACAGCAGCCTGTGCCACACAGTGTGTTCAGGTATCTTAAGGCACCACTAGCAAATTCTTGTTACTTTACAGAATTTAACATGAAATTTTACCAAAATTTGTCCCAGTAGTGTATTAATTGAATTGTCACATCCAAAATCCCCTCCAGAAATTGAGTGTCATCTTCTAGGCTGATGGGAGGCATAGCTGGAGGAGACCCTGGGACTTGAACCACAAAGCAACGCTGGCCAGTGTTAAACAACTCTAGGCACCACTGCTTGTATAAAGCTGGTTAGTTCAGGGAATATAATTTCCTGCTGGTAGAATCCAGTCCTCCAGTCCTCAGCACAGGATAGCAAAACTTAGTTTGAGAAGGCCTGCAAAGTAAACAAGACTAGGGTCAGAGGGATGAAGAGACAGCATCTGCAGACATCAAGCAGGCACCCTGGAGGGATGCTGGCCATTAGAAAAGCTGTTTTACAGAGGAAGCAGCCTGGAACAAACCAAGAAGCAAGAAATGAGTGTGTATACTGAACTGGCTATAACCTAGTAGTTCCAGTCCCTTTCCAAAAGCCAGAAAGAAAAGACAGGATTTTCTTGTATCTAGAGACCCACAGACTGAAAGGTGGGAACTTCTTCTCAGTAATTCTGGTGATTGCAAAGATGACACAGTTGCCCAGGAAGTCTTTGTAGTGCCCTTAGTGTGAAACTTGTTATATCTAAACCAGTGCCCTGAAGAGTACCCCAAATCTGCCAGGCAGCAAGTCCAGGCCAGCAGGACAGGATGCTCCTGGGGGGCCTTCCACCCACATTCTGCATTTCTCTTTTATAAGCAACTTTTTTTCTGAAGCTCAGCATTGTTTTAGGGAACCTACAGTGGCCAATAACATAAACACACCAGTCTCAAAACAGTCCTTGAAGGCCAGCACAGTGTGGACAGGTCATTCATCTTGGTGTTCCTGAACCTCCCAATGCAGAAACCTGTGATCTAGCCAACAGAGAAATACTTCCACCTAGCCCAGATTTGCTTGAAAAAAGTCCAGGAGAGGTAATGGGATTTCCAGTTTCAACAGCTTAAATTCTGTCTTGGCCTGTCTTTTTTCTTTTAATATCCTTTGGGTGCTACACCAGTGACTACAGTCCAACTTGCATCATCCAGGGTATTGTCTTAGTGGGATTTTGGTTTTGTCTTTGTTTGTTTTTGTCTGCAGCTTATTTATTAAGCTTTTTTAATGAAAACTTTTCCCAGGAAGAAAGGCACAGTTCATGCAGGGATTGGGATGCATATGCCTGCTGAGCCGCAAGAAATGATGCTGTGTATTTGTGTGAGATTTATCTGTCTCACTGTTACATCAGGAAAACATCTGTTTAGTTTAAGACTGCTGTCTTTTACCTGTAAGGAGGAAACAACTCTATTGATGGGACTAAATTCCAGGCTTTAAGGTACAGAAATGATTCAGGGCAGATAATGATGTAAGAAACTCAAAACCTACTACTAAGATGCTCCTTATTTTAGTCAGTAGGTTGGTTTTGTTTTGATCTCTGGCACATGTAAAAACAGATTGTCTTGCACGTCATTGTCTCATGCCAGGTGCCCATAAAGTGGCAGACACCATACAAAGGTTTGCCATTGAATTAAGGATTGAGAAGCCCATCTCACCCAAGGCAAGTGGCATTTGGAACAACAGCACTTGCCATAAATAGAGCAACCAGGACAGACTACATCGTCTCTTGTCACCTCTGCAAAGACAGGAGAAGTCAAGAGAGTTGTGCTCATCTCCTGCCTCTCCTTCTGCACCTGAGGTGTTGATTGTGTGGGGTATAACTGTGCTTTTTGTTCTTCATAAGGCTAAGTCAAGACTTCTTGTTTAAACAGGCGGATGAAGGAAAAAAAAGAATTTCAACTTTTGACTGAAGGAATGTTAAGAAGAAGCAGCTTTGTCTCTCACCCAGTGAAGCAGAATCAAACTGAGTCCACTTAGTTTGGCATGAAATATTCCTTCCAACTCCAGATTAAATGTGTCTTTTCAGACACATAAAAAAAAGGAAATGAACAGCTACAAATAAAACATGTGAGTGGAAGGCAATGGACCCCTACTTATTTCCAAACTTGCAGGATATGAGCAGTTCATATTTGTAAGCATCTCCATCCCTGGAGCCATCCTCCTGCATCTGTTGAGAGAGTGCCCAGGTGAGAGTCATTCTGTACTCTCTTTCAACTTTGCTCACTTTGTATAAATGATTTTCTTAACTCCATCAGCTTCAGTTACATTCTAAAATATCACAGAAAGAATAATTTGGCCTCAGATGTCCCATACTGATGATCTTACAATATCTTTAAGTATTACTCATAGCTGTAGGTGAGTGGAAAGATTTTTCAAATAAATTATTACTGTATTGGATTTTCCTGGCATTCAAAAATAGGGAACAATATCATCATTTTGAAGAAGGTCTGTTAACTTTTGAAACCCATTGGGAGGAGAAGCAATAATAATGGAAAACTAACAAGAAAAGTTGGGTTCTTCCTCTGAAAGAGCAGCTGATGTGTACAGGTGGACAGAAATGCACATCTGCATCTCTTATGCTTGAGTATCTTTATGGAAGTGAAGTACTGTTACAGGAATTGCATTTCCTTTACTGTATTTAAATTCTCTAGTTAAGGTGAATGAGTCAAAAGATGAGTGCAAGATGTTCCACTGAGCACAGCTTGAGGGAAGGGAAGGGAAGGGAAGGGAAGGGAAGGGAAGGGAAGGGAAGGGAAGGGAAGGGAAGGGAAGGGAAGGGAAGGGATTTTTGCTAATACCCTTTACATATTGATGTTGGTCTCTACCAATATATAGATCTCTTGGCTCAAAGGAAATAATGCTCATGTATATGAAAGTCCAGCTCAGGAAGGATGTGAGTAACCCAGCAAAAGCCAAAAAACACACCTGATCTTTCCAGTGTTTGTCTCACCCACTCTCCTGTCAGTTTTCTGATTTTGCACAGATAGAAAGCAGGTTATGTACTATGCCTGGCAAGAGTGACAAGCAAGGATGAGGCTACCAAATGACTCAGAAAACGTTACAGGAGTTAGCTCTGACAGCCAGTCCTGCTGCAAAGTCACATTTGTTTTATGCAACTGCCCTTTATGTTGTTGGTAACCATGCAGACTGTAACTTTAGCAGAAGTAATAGTTTCATAAGTATGATCAGTTCTTCAACAACTTCTTAAATATACAAGTGCACCTTCAGGATCAAATACTTTGTATGACACTTTTCTCCATGTCTGAGTTTGCATATATTGTGAATGAGGGCCAAAAAAAAAATAATAAAAAAATTTCTTTTTTATTTGGAGAATGCAGGTGTGGAAGTCGTGGAGTGATCCCAGTCCTACAGGACCAACAGAAGGGATCAGGCTTCAGTCTGAAAAGGGCTGCAGAACACTTGTTCCTTCTGCCATGCTCTTGACATTCATAAACCTCACATCAGCCCCATGCCTACAACTGCCTCCTGGACTGCCCAATAGCTTTTAGCAAACTCTTAGTAAATGTGCCAAAGTCACAAGTACGTAGTGCCACAGGAATGGAGATGGGGCTGGAGTCACTGACAGTCTCCACAGTGGAGATTTTCCAGTTACAAGTCTCACACTGCACTATGTGATTTTTCTTTCAGACGCTCTTGTTGCTGGGTCAGAAATGACTGTGTCTCAAAAGGTGTTTAAGACATGGTTTCTTCTCCTACCACTGTGAACAAATGTTTCCTTCAAACCATCCTTAAGAATGTTGCAGCTTGAGTCCTGCCAGGGCCAAAAGTGTGACCTACCAGTAACTCCTGTCCTCTTAACTTCAACAGAAGTTGCATTTTCTGATTTTATCTAAATAGAGGTGCAAAATCAACATCACACAATGAAAAGCCATGTTTCTTTGCCTAGGAATTCATTATGTCTTCAGCTCACACAAAGCTCATAAAGTTTCTTGGGATTTCGTTCTTGGCTGAGCAATCTGGCCATATTTAAATAAATAGTGATCTCAGGACCCTAGGAGAGACTTACATGGAATTATGCTTTATGTGTTAACTGTTGAGCTCATCTTTACAATGAGCCCTCCAAGACTGTTATATTGACAGTTGTCTGCCAAATTAGACATGAAGTCCACACTGTCAGTAGTGGAAAGTGTAACAGCATGCACACACAGTATCTACGTGAAGATATGATCCTGGGCACCTACAAGATGGACAAAAACTTCATGGCTCATTTCATTCTCTTGCAAGCTCCACCATGCACAGAAATCTTAACTGTAGTTACTGACTAGAGACTTGTCTCTCACATCCCCCTGGTGTCCTTTCAAAGTCCTTTTAACATAATTTCTTTCCAATACAGGATTATGAAGTACTTGATTCCTCTGTGCTTTTTCATATCAAAAATGCTGTAGCCTTCAGAAGGCACAGGACCTGGCCAGTCCCTCCTGATGGAAACAGCTGTATTTCCTACTATATCCTGGGCTCCCTTTCCACTGTTTTCCTTTGGGGGAGATGAAGATGACACTAGCAGAGAGGCAGTTTTCTGTGCAGAGGATGCTGGTTAGGAGGTCAAGGGGTGTCCTTGACCGGTTTCCTTCAGACCCTCCAAAGAAACTTCCTCTGCACTCGGCAGAGGGCTGCAGACAGTAGAGATGGAGTTGGGCATGTCTTCCTGATAGCAACTTCAAGTCTGAAAATGCCCCTTCTGTACAAAGGGATTTAAGAAATGTTGGTGTCTGTATGTCCAGGCTGTGCCTGAGATAAATGCCTGCCTTTCCCTGGGACAGTGCCTTTGGCAGGGTGGATGTTTTGTGCTATCAGGGGTTTGCTACTATCAGGGGTTGTCATGTTCACTTTGGAGGATTTGAGGCCTCTCCACTCACTAATGTCTTTGCATTCACATTACAAGCTATAGGTTTCTTTTAACTCTCTAATCAGCTGAGATAATATGTTACAATGGAGAAGAACATGTTCTTGAGTGATGTTTTTTAATGTAATGGTCAACTGCCCTTTGACCTTGGCCAGATCTGTATTTTTGTTATGTCTTGTGAGACTTAAATACTTAGATAAAAAGATACTTACTTGTGGACCTATGTTTTTTTTCCTACATGTCTCCTGACTACTTATATTCTAATCTGCTCTACAGTGCCTCATTTACATGAAACCAGCCCTAAAATTCAAGGTGGCACTTCCATCTCCATCCTGCTTATTTGGATACAATGGATACTTGCTTGTCTGATGGTGTCAGCAGAGCTAAAGGCTCAAGTCTTCAGTGATCATATTTATCTGAAGGAAAGAGGATGTTCCATGGCACTGGTTTCTTAAAACTTGCAAGTGCTGTCCCTTCAGGGCAAAGTTATTTCTCTTACTGCATATGTAATAGAGCTGCACCAAAGGTACATCCTAATCCCCATGTTAAGTCTTACAAGATTTATAGATTTGGATAAACAATGTTTGATATTCCTTGTGGCAGACCCACAGGTTATTTCTTAAGAAACAGCAAGTGGGCTCCTCTTCCTTCTCTAGCAAAGTTTGATCTACTGTATCATAGAGTTGGCTAGGAGTATGGAAAGCAGGAGATTTATGGATGATAAAAAGGATGACATCATTTGTCTGGCCTGCTCTGCATGTTGCTGCTACCTGCGAAGCAGTGTGTTTTAGGCAGAACTGTGCTTCTGTCCCTTTCAGTGCCCTTGCCTGTATGCAGGGAAGGGCTGGATCATGACCAAGTCCAAGCTCTGGGCCACTTTATTCTCCCTGTGCATGGCTCTTCCCTCCATGCTGGCAGGCCCAGGCCTAGGAGAGACCAGGGGGTGCCCACTCCTCTGGCTCTAAGATGACAGAGCACAGTGCTTGGGAAGGGCATCAGGTGTTATGGGTTAGCTAAGATAGCTATCACGTAGCACTTGACAAGTTCAGGTAAGCCTTCCTACAGCTGGGATTTGCCTCCTGGCTTTGCTGGGTTGGTCAGGGAGATAATGATATTTGTGGACATGGTGGATAGCACTAGTCTAGCAAGAGGATTGTGTGCTTGCCTTTGTCTAGCTGAGGGGCCAAAAGTGAGCATGGGGTGGGGAAGAAGGGAGGTGGAAGACCCTTCAGTTGCTCTCTTGCCATGAAGAAATGCTCCCACTGAGCTTTGCACACAGAATTCCCTCAGCAAGTCAAGCAAGGCTCCCATCCCGAAGGGAGTCATCAGTGTTGTGCAGGCAACAAGACACTGACTTGCACTGACATTTTACATTTATCATTTTCTTGCCTCTAAATCTCACCAACACTTGCAGTAGCCACTTATATGTGGGTAGTTGTCTTTTACAAATGATCATGGAGATTTAGAAGCACAAGTCAAACAAGTCATTTCAGAATCCCAGTGCTCAACCACAGTCCTACTGGTATGTAAGAGAAGACGAGATCTGGTTTTGATCTAAATAACTCCATGTGCCAGGTTTATGATATGGGACACTTGCTGCTTGTGGTCGTGGGAAACTTCTCCTGCGACTGTTGGTGTTGTCAGGAAATGTTAAAATTGTCACTATGGTCAGAAACACCATGTCCACTCTTCCAACACAGGGGATTTCTCTGGTGTAAGGTTTGTTACACCTTACGAAGCCTTAAAGCCAGGGGTAGCTGGTGATCACTAGAGTCAGGATTTCAGGACCCAGCACAAAAATTGGCCTTTACCTCCCATAAACCCTTCTTTCTAAATGAATGATTAGTGTGTATAGACTTCTCTGAGTGTCTCAGCCCTTGGAAAATTATGATTCTGTTACCTCACACTTCTATTGTCTATTCTAACACTTCTCCTCTTCCATCCTACCATGATGACTGCTTTAAAGTATTTGTTGTAGCAAAAAAAAAAAAAGATAATTGTCTCTTTGGAAACATGTTTAGAAGCTTGGATTTCTCATATCAAATTCCAACAGTGAAACCGGTGGAATGCAAGGTTCCTTGGGAAAAAAATGTGGCCTGAGCTATGGAAAATGAGTTTTCTTCCAGCTCTCATGAGGTCTGCAGCAACCTCTGGAAATTTGTAGGCTGCTCAGTGGACGACCAGCTAACTGCAGAAAGTCCCAAGAAGTCTTGCAGTAGAAATTCCAGGCATTTCTGAAAGAACTGAATAAAAAGCATCTGTCTAAGCTAGTGCATAATCTCTTTTGATCTGAGTTCAGATATGAGGTTTTATAGTGGTTTATGTCAATCAGGGTATGAAACTATCATAAAACTTGACACTAGATGATGAGAAATTTATTATATCAAAGTCAGTAGCATATAATGACTTAAATCCTCAGGACTACCTCAAGAGCTGCCCAAATATTTTTAGAACATATTAGGGAAACAGACTTCAGGGTGGATCCCTTCTGTGCTATGTATTTATGTCTGTTTTTATATTTTTGAGGCAAAAGAGATGAACTTTGTCCTCTTTCAGAACGTTTATAATGCCAACAGGACTAGACAAGAAACCTTCATTAGATACCATTGTATCAATGCAAAATACCAGAAGTATCAACACCACTCTGGAAAAGGACGTGCAGGTCTTGTCTTGCAATATTTTTGATCTCCCTGAATCTGACCTGCTGCAGAGACTAAACAAAAGTGCCAGTCTTTCAGTAGGTGTAAGTCAACATGGCTCTATTAGCTTTGCAGAGTCACTGATATCTTAATGGACACACATCAGGTGATATGTCTCTTAATAGCAGCTGGTCAGTTGTTTCTTCTACAGATGTCCTATTTCATATTATTAAAATAACTTGATGAACCTCAGTCTTAAGAAACACATCCTCCCTAGGCCTCCTTCTTTGTAACTGTGATGGTACTACCTGTACAGACCTCCTCTGCAGGGGTAGCATTGCCCCCATTCCTACATGCATGGCTGGCATCAATCCTTCTTCATCCCAGAAAATGGCCTGAGCATATGAGAGCTGAAGGTGGTGTGACAGAAGAAGACCAGGATGAAACATCTCCCAACCCAGACAGTGTTACAGCCACCTCTGTAGAGGAAGGTTTGTCTCCAAGGCTCAGATTTCCAGGGAAATGGGGCATAATGAGCAGAGAACCATCAGGTCCAAATAGCATTACCCACCATGACGTGGAGGCTTGGTTATAGTTAAATGTGAAGGAAAATAGCAACTGATGGTTTTTAAAGGTTTTGTGGTTTCATCCTACTTAAAAATTTTGCCCACAACACAGAAGCTACTGCCTTATCTGGAACTCTTCCTATAGGCCAGCACAAAGCAGAATGGGCAGAGGTGTCCATTGCTAGGTTTGCTGTGTTCTTCTGTAGGGTGGGTTAATCTTAAACAAGGCTGATGCACATTGTGGAAGTGCTTTGAAATTGTTCCCACTTCTGCAGCTTTCTTCTACAATGTTAGCCAAGTGAAAGACTTGAAGGGTCAATGCTATAAATTATTTTTCAGAGTAAACAGCTTACAACTTTTGCTACAGGAGGTACACATTTTTAGCTTTATTTATCTAATACTTGCAAAGATTTAATTTGTTTTTCTATTGTTTACAAGATTTCTTGTAAAGAAGGAAAAGGTGGTTATACACACATTTGCTTATTTGACTGAATGCCAAGAGAATGCACAAGGAACTTACAAGCAGCTGTGATGTAACATAATTTCAATGAGCTGTGGGTCTTTCTAACAGACAATAAAGACCTTTGAACAGAACAGCCAATGGAATAGATACTGGATACAAAGCTTCATAGCTCAGGAGTTTAGAAAAAGAAGCAACTTGCACTATAGAAAGCTTGTGTTCTGTTTGACTCTGAAATCACTTATCATTTAGGAAAGGGCATGCTTTTATCCATTTCTGAAGATTATATAAATTTCCAGTTTTCCAATATAAATTTCCAGTTTTCCAGGTACCAAGGCTGCTGTATTGGTGTGTCAGATTCAGACAGTTTTGGAGCATCACTCAAGGGTGCAGCATGTTTTCTGTGTTACTCATGGATGTACCAGTTTTATTGATAGTGTCGTATTTGCATCAGCAGCACTTTGCATCCTTACAGTGCCACACATTCCCAGGAGGGTCTATTTGGAAAGGGCATTTCTTTACACTTCTGGAATAATCTGGGACCCTGTGGCTAAAGAAGTTTGCCGAGGAAAAGCTCAGAGTAAAGGACAAGAAAAACGATTGCCTCATACTTAATTAGAAAATGGGACACAAAATGCAGAAACTTCTTGTTTGGTGGTCAAGCTTCTCTGACCTTGTCTCTGTAGATTCTCCTCTTTCCAGTTGTTGTATTTCCCATCCTGACCTTCGTTAGGGTGAGAAGACCTAAGCAAACTAGAAAAAGCACACCTCTGAAATGAAGGAGCCTACTACATCCAGATGGCAGCTCAAACAGGAATGCTGATACCAGTATCTGGGGGATGTCTGCTCTGTAGATCCCTGCTGGCAGTTCCCACTATTATTGCTGATCCTATATAAAATCCAGAACTTTTCCTATACATAGTGCTTACTCTATATTTTTCTTCCTCTGCAACACTGGCAGGAATAGATTATTCCTGTTTTGATTTGGACTTGTTCTGAACGAACAAAGTGGTTTTGGTTTGGAATGAATACTTTATCTTCTGTTTTCTTTAATTGTTAACAGTAGAATTAAGTCTGCAAGCAGGCTGGTTTTTGTTAACCCCAGCACTTCCTTCCTTGTCTTTTATGTGTGCTGCTGACTCACCCAGGGCAGAGCCATGAATGAAGGCTAGTTGCAGGGTTATTTGTAAAACTTCTATTGGAGAATTCCTAAACACATTGAACCTTTCCCTTCCATTTGCAAACAATCAGATGAAATGCAGAGTACTTCCTTACAAAATAAAATAAAACAACAACAAAATCCCAGATAAGTTGTAAATTTCAGTTTTCTCCAACAAAAAGCCTTTTGAAGAGGTGTGGTGTTCAGGGCTGCCTATACTATTTGTGTCAAGTGCACTTAGAGTTTGACTTTTTTGCTGTATATTTGCTACACTTACTTACTTTTTCCCTTTTGATTTTCAAGTACTTCTAGCCATTGCTGGATCTTCTTGCTTATACCACCCCTGAGATGCCCCTTTGCATCCTCCCAGACCAGACCAGCATATGCAGCCTTCTTCTCTGACCCTCCCTGTTCCTTCCAAGCATTCCTTTCAAGTAATCTTCTGTTCTCTGTTCTAGCCAAAAACAAAGTCACAAGTTTTGGGCTTGGTTTGAGAAACTTGAACACAGCTGCCTTGGGTGGGGTTGGAAGCCAATGACCTTTACAGTAAAATAAGAGCTGCAGTTTAGAGGTAACTTTTTCTCTGCTGCATCTTAATTGTTCAACTCAGGCAGCACAGTGTTTAAGTTCAAGCAGCATGTGATCTCTCCTCTCCTCTCCTCTCCTCTCCTCTCCTCCCCTCCTCCTCCCCCCTCGCCCCTCCCCCTCCCCCCCGTCCCGCACTCGCGCTGCATCGCCACGCTCCCCCCCGCC